>NAOQ01000019.1:51408-103565 GCA_002751075.1 Ichthyophonus hoferi
ATATATATAGGAAGATCGTATGACATAAACAGCCACATGCACATTGTGGTATAGTAGAAATGCTATGTACGTGAAAATACGTTGTTTATTTAGAGATAAACGGCGAGGGTTAGACTAATGGTGCAATAGAAATAGGTCATAGGGCCAATCATGGCACATAAAAATGCTTAGGTTACTATGGCTACTAGAGTGCAATATGCCGGATTATGTCAAACACGTACCTGGGACTCCCCTACTAGGTAGTCTGTAATGTCGGGTTTCATATGTTGTATGGTATAGGTAGGCATAAATGTTACGTGAGTAGAGCGGTTAGTGTGTACACGGACTACTTGCCATGGGTCTTTATTTAGTTAACTCCCAATTTTACAGACTTATAAAGGCAGAAAATAGTTGTACAGTATTATTTATAAAATAGGGTAACCCAATCATCACACAGATATATATTATATACTACCGTATATGGCACATAGTAACAGGCTGTAATATGCAGCGGCTGACTAACTAGATATGTGTTCACTTAAAAAACTTTACATGCTTAATCACAATCTATATTCATCTTATTTAATTAACCAGACAAACTCGCTACCATATGGTTTTGACCCCACAAACACGATCAGAATTCATATACAATACATACATGCATAGATATACCTTTACACCCTTACTACCTAGTTAATATAGCACTATTTCCATATCTATTATCAGGTACAAACAGAGCACCCTACCATATATATATATATATGTTAATATTATCATAAAATCATACATGCATAGAAATATTTGCATAAACGGCCCACCACTAGATTTATTATATGGCGGTAGACAACACCATAGTAAAACTGAATAAGGCTAATTGTTGTTTCAACTACACATTAATGATAATACATATTATACAAGCCGCATACACACCCATATATGCAAATAGAATAATAAATAAACAGCTACGTAGAACATACAACACTTCTGTACACTATATATACTATACATACCTTCAGGGTCGGATGGCTCGACATCACCATCACGATACTGCAAAGGAATAAGTAAATATCAGTTTATCTTTCATATACATATATACCAATGTACATACAATGACATACTCCTATATATGCTCTCTCGGATATATACCCATTGGCTTAAAATCACATATACTGCTAGCAAACCCTATATGCTAAGTATCAATATATATATATATATATATATATACATCATTGCAGCATATCAACCTACTCTGGTCCTATAAGAAGTGGAATAGCTTATATAGCAAGCAATTCAGGCATATAGGGATCTTACCAGACTGGCATTAGCATGGTCATTAAACAAGGTATTTAAAACCATAAAGAACCGTCTACGCCCAAACACCTCTGTGCGGGATAGCTTCCAATGTTGAGTCTTGGGTTGGGCTAATATACCCCTCTCACTACAGGGTGTAGATTATAAGTAAGGTTTAGTCTGCACAGCAGGCCATTAAAGAGAAAGAGGGATAGGGGAAATTCACACAAGCTAATAAACAGATATATTAAATATAGACAAATAAAGAACATAAAGAGAGGAAGCATGGGAGAAACACAAGAACAAAGAAAAAATATACAGTGTGTTATACATAACACAAAAAATACTACAGCCACAAGAATGGCCACATCCAATAATGCCAATCCATTAAGCCAATGAATAGGATCACTTAATACTTACCTATGAAAGAATTGCATGACAGAGGCCCAATAGAAATGCTGCCGACGGCGCCTTTCTTTCAGTCGATGGATTTTACGGTGACAGCGGGTGACTAAAGTACAGTGTGTATTAATGATTACATTCATAAGACAAAGGGGCTCTGGATTGGCTTATTAAAAATATAAATTTATGTAACCTTTACTTCACAGCATTATAAGCTTTATATGCTATTTTGTCATGCGCTTATGTTCTAATAGTAACTCAATATTATAATCATTATAATGCCATGCAATTGTATAACACTACCACATCATTATGAAAAGGTACATAGCATTATACATTAAATCAAGATAAGTAAGTCATGTTCCTATACCAACCATGTACAATTTCTTTTTTACTTAATAAACTCCAGTTCAAAGACAGAGGGAATTGTCGCACTTATATTTTAACGAACAAATAGCCTGCATGCTTTAGATACACAAAAGGTATGTTCCTTACGCTCTTCCTGCAGCCTTTCAAACATAGGTACCGTAACATATTTCTGGTAGGCCGCCTTGCTCCGTATCTATAAAGTATAATATGTCACTCATAGTGGTAGCATAAACTAGTGCACAGGCAAGGATAGCCTTCAATCATATTTTCTTATCATTAGCTATCATTGGTCCGTTCATAAAGGATAAATTGTATAACACCAATCACCTCTAGCGTTCATAGCCATGTTAATATAACATAACAGTACCTATTATATCCTACCATACACACAGCCACAGTGCCCTAACCTACCTTATCTCCAATATATGCCCAGTTATACACATTAGAAATATACATGAAATAGAAATACACACTTGTGACAGACTGTAACAACAAGTAATAACTGCTACATTGGCAATGCATCTAACCTATATACTGTACAGATGACTTGAAAGAGAGTGTTTATGTTTATAGACAGGTACCTGTTCCTCTGCCTCTTTTCTACGTTCGGTGTCTATGGATTCTTTCAGAGCTATATGTCGACGATTATTCTTCCGGATAAATCCTTTGGTCCGGCTGGCAGTTCTCTAGAGTGTTCATAAGTTCATGATCAATAATAGTATACCCTTAAACCCATTATTATCATTACCCTGCCTCCATCCCATAGGCAGGTTACTAGGTTATAATTACTGTTTAAACCAATGAAACATGGCTAGAGCATGGCTATATGTAGGTTGGATTGGGCCTCCCCTAGTTATCCTAACCAATAGTATACCTTATCACTCCTTGTAACATAGCAACTACTTTGCACAAAGGTGTATGTTCCTTTATAGAGCCATGACCCACCTCTTTCACACCCTGGTCCAGTGAAGTTTTAATAAGGGACAGCCATTGGGCCCTAGCCACCCACTCCAGCTGTTGCTCGTTATCATTGCATTGTAATATATTATTAAACATCTTTTGTATTGCGATGCCCTGTGTGTTGTCACTATCATGAATATAATTTGATGAAACCTGTGAGCCAAAAAAATCATTTCAAAAAATGTCAGTGAACCAACACTAAATATGCATACATTGGAAGTAGTAATGAGGTAAAAATGACGCAATAGTAAACAGGTCAGTCGATAGAATGGGTTTGAACTGATAGTGTAGTAGGGCTAGATGGCAAGTTAGATCATACACATATAAAAGCAAATCTACTCTATGTTATCAATAAGAAAGTACCAATACAAAACATGTATGAATACAAAAACAGAAGAATGACAAGTAAGTAAGTAAACAAGGAGTGGGAAAGATATACCCAATATTCGCATTCACGACATACGGATATTTTACAACAGAATAAACACTTAGATAGGAGACATATTTTAGTAGATATTTGGGGTATTGCATATTGCTCAATAGAGATAGAAAGGGAGAGACGGAGAGAGAGACAACACTCAAATCAAAACTCACCCCTAACACAGCAGCCACCTGCTTATCATAGTGTTGGACTATAGCAATCAACAGTGGAATGAGATGTATGTGGTTTTCACTTCCACGTCGGTTGAGGGATAACTGAGGGGCCAGATAGATAAGGTAAGCCAAGGTATAACTGGGTTATTGCGTTTACTATCATATAACAACACTATTCGTATAAGGATACGGTTGCGCTTTCAATGTTGTCAAATAGTAGGCATTATAAATGCTGCATATCCCTTATACAGTTATCAAGTATAATCACCAAATATACCACAACATCTGAAGCGTAACAGGTAATCCTGACCACTCACCAATCGCAACAAACAAATATGATGAACTGTATTTATTGGTAGCTGTATTACACCAAGACCCATATTTCCAAGCATATGATTTCACAATCCATTATTAAAAATATCGTATCTCTATCATACCTTATATGTACAACAAAAGACGCAGGTATACCGATGAGCACATACACACACACATATATACATGTGTATATATCACAGGAGTATTACGTACAAACAAACCCAGTGCTAACCAGACATAATAAACCTCAGGCCATATTATTGTTATATTAAAAGAGGAGTTGAACAATGCGGGTTGGCATTACGATATTAAATAATCCGGGTATATGATTATGTTTAAAATAATAGTTTCAGCTAGACCTTCATAATAAAGGCACTACACAAGCAATGCTCTAGTCTCTGGTAATACCATTACATGTTTTTATCAACCGAGTATACATCAATAAAAAACGATAAACAAGATCCTGCTTAGCGTATAACAAACACACCTACCTGAATTGCATCACTGATGTTCCACAGGATATAAGCCACTAGATGATCAGATATTATTCGGTCTGTCACCGGTCCACTACATTACACATCAGGGGGTGGGTATTATGAGATGAGACATGTCTAGAGCAAGGTTAGAAACATCACTTAAGGCTAGCATCAATACTATCATATCATCGTATTCCATTCAAACAACCTTCTCCATCACTCTAATTATTACCTTTTTCTCTGGTCTAAAGCCAAAAACCATGGTCATGTTTTATTATTGACGTTAATATGTACATCATGCCTATTGTTTTTGATCTCTTTCTCATAACATTATTTTTATCTATTCAGTAAAACCAATCAAACAATGCAACAATAACCACATCTAGTCAAACCTAACCTGTGATTTACATATAGGTCTCTTAGAAAGTAACTAATACACAACAACAAAACATTACAATATTACCTATTTTTATTACTGACAGCCAATTTAGAGCCAACAGATTTCGCTAGAGTATATATCATGTGTCTCAAATCATTGAAATATGTATGAGTAAAAACTATAACCTATAAATTATGTAGCATCATAGAGGCAATTTATACAGAGAATAATAAAACTATACTGATGGATGTTATCATACCAGGCCAAAATATACGTATAATAGTATTCTATTTAGAGATAAAAGAGTAAAATAAATCAAAATACAATCTTAGCCAAAAGTAAAAAATGTAATATGATACTGAAATATTCACTTTCACACTACAACCAATCATTATCCTCACAAAATGCTTTGAAATAATTTAAATTATAATCATATTCATACATGAAAATACTAGCAAGCGATAGGTGGGTGGGAACATACTCTTTCTTTAATATCAGCACTGCGTTTAACCACTTGGCACCTTGGGAGCACACCACAACATCATTTTGCCTACAGAGGGCAATAGATAGCCGTATACATAGTCCAAGCACACCTGGTAGCCAAGGGTGAGAGTTGTGAACCTCCTATCTACATGCATACATATATATATATTCATTTTATCTCCCTCCCTCTCTTTACCACAACCTATACAATTTTATAGTCATACTATATAATGGTGCAACCATACACTATTCAAGTAGTGAAAAAACAAGTATGTGCAGTAAAAACAGGTATACATTTAGTATAAAAATTCAGATATGGCAAGATAAAAGTAAATAGAAGGCTACCATTGGAGATATGTTTAGATCAGGGAGAAAATAGAGAAACAAAAATGATTGGGTTGTGATGGTGAGTCTCAAGGTAAACATGACACGAAAAATAATGAGAGCTAACAGAGAGCCGTATGAGCCGTAGTGAGGGGTAAGCAAGGGTGGTACCGAGTGTTTGCAAAGCCTTTAACCAACCTTCTGGATGTGATTTACTGCCCTTGTGTTCCTCTGGATTAGAGGTCTGAGCAGAGGTAGTGGGCGGTGGCTGGGCTTTGGTGTTGGGAGCAGGCACAGTTAAAAAGGAGAAGTCGTTATGATGACTGATTCTCAGCGTGTCAAACAGATGCACAATAGTAGCGGCCAGCCTCCATTCACGCCAAAGATCTTCATTTCCGTTGGCCGCATTTATATGCTGTTTTTGTTCATCTTCCTGGTAATAAGATAAAGATTACTATTGTTACATTATTATTTATTATACTTTGTTTTCAAGGAACTTTCTCTCTTTTATTATTATAATATTTTAGAAAGCTTTTTTTTTGTAACAAATAGTGTATAAGTATATATATATATATCTAGTATTTCCTTGCTAATATCTCGTCTCTTACGCAAGTATTGGCTTTGTCACGTGCTTGTATTCTAATGTTTATCAGAAAAAATATTTTAGGATTAAAAAAATATACTAAGCCTGATAGAGTGATTTCTTCATATACTCTTACACAAAAATTTAATTAGTGAAGTCGATGTGTTATTTTAAAGAATATACGTATATATATATATATATATATAAACACAAGATCCTGAAAGCATATAGCACTAAAAATATAGTACATAATTCTACAAACATTATAAATATTTAAAGTACATAAATTCATAAAATAAAAATTAATAAACTATAATCAAACAATATCATAGGTAACATAAAAGTCAACACACAACATCAGTCACAAGCTTACATCATGGAATAAGAAAATCTCTATCAATAGTCCGAGGTGAACAATATTACTAAGTAGAGAGGTATTTGGAATGAGCGGGACACAGAGAGCTCCAGCGGACTGTACTAGACGCAGTAAGAGATGATACTTTACACAGTCTTTATGCTCGGGACTCACTGGGTAAACATAAGACTATATTAATATTACGAGGCTAGATCTCCGTATTGTTAGTTAGTTAGTTGGCTCATTGCCTTCCTGTAATAAATATACCGGCAAAACGTTTAAGCCGACTAAAATGATTGGTTATTACTAACTCCTCATTAGCCACGACCAAATAATACATATACATATGTGACAGTATACTCATTATCATATTTAAAAAAATATCTTTATACTTATAGATATCTACATATAGGAAACAAAGATCCAATACAAGGAAATAAATAAAAACAGAAATGTAAATAAACCAATCAACAGTCATCAATATAACAAGGCAGAAACCAACCATCTTCTAAATGGTCAATCAGGGCTAGTGTGAATTCCACCGTCCTCCAAGCTTTATTCTCGACTTGCATATGACTTAATAGAACCACTTCTAGGATCTCCACCTGCCCGCCCATCAGTGTCTTGCACCTCTACAACTATTATTTGTAGGCCATTGTAAAATAGAATACATAAGACCCACCAAGTAAAACGGTAGAAAGATAAGAAGGTTAATAGAGGGGTGGGTGTACAGTGCCATCTCTCATATAGAAAACTGTCTACATCATAATAGTAGCCAAGGGTAGGCCAGTGATAGAATATGTAAACCATAATTTGTTTGCACAAGCCATATATATACACATACTCAAATAGTAGCATACAGACAATACTGGCATCATCACTACAGCATAAAAAATATAAAGAGCAAAAACACATTAAATAAAGCATTGAAACATACCACCAGGGAGGTAATGCAGTGAATCTCAGCAAGATCAGTCGCCTGGAGACAAGCACTAACACGGTCTTCACAGACTAACATGTGTAATAATGTAGGAAGGATCTTGCACTTTAGAAACTTGACGCTGTTGGCATCTCTGAAGTATACACACATTGTAAGATAAGTAGGCATTTATGTACATGTGTAGTACAGCTATGTGTATGTATATGTAGGCACACCCAGCACATAATGATTACATTAAAGGTTTAAGAAGGTTTTCGTCAGTCCAATATAAAATCGGGTTCGGTTGTGACATAATCATTACATTTGGAAACCCACAATACATAGTTGAAACAAAGAGCTATGTTCCATGCTTCAGTCCTATGAAGAATGAAGTCAAAGAAAAATACCTGCGACTAAGAATATTTTGGCAAATCACGTGTAAACCATGCAGTCTTAAGGATTGAGGTGAGATGTGGGTTTTGGTCTGATCCACTTGAATGCTTGATCCCGTCAATAGGCGCAGTAGAAGACCGATCATCTAGTGATAAAACGGGTTGATTGGTTTACACTCGTTTGACTGTCATACTCTTTGCTTTAATCTTACTCATGCTTACAGAACGTTTACTTTAAAAAAACAAACCGCAAACAAGGAACAGTGTTATTGTTAGGCCACAAAGAAAAACATGTTTATAAGATATATACAGATGAGTATTTATTCCAAAAATACAGTATACCAAAAAAAAAATGATGAAGTTGTAACAATAAAGCGTGATTCGTATTATTTACAGGCTTCCAATTGAATTGTTTTTATCTATTCAGTAGGAAAAATGAGGTTGATATCATTATAATTAGTATTATTATCATTACTGATATTATTATGATTGTTACTATTACTATTACTATTATTAATACTATTATTAATACTATTATTAATATTATTACTATTACTATTACTATTACTATTACTATTACTATTACTATTATTACTATTATTATTATTATTATGATTACTAACACGATTACTATTATTATTATTATTGTGATTATTACTATTACTAGTACTACAATTTTTATTATTATTCTTGCGAACATGCCCACAAATCAAAAACAAACCCCAGGAAACGATGATATACGAAGCCAATGTATACCATATAAAATTAGTTACATACATCCATATTTGCAATATCAAGATCCGAGGTAGAGATGGCTTGGCGAGAATGGCATTTTTGCTGTTTGCCAAGTAGGTAATACAATATTAGTAGTATGCTATCTATCAAAGTATATAACCGCAAAATTATACTATCTCAAGTAGCCCATAAAAGCAACATAGCCATAAGGCACCCTTTAATCTATACACTTTTAATGACCTCGGAAATTAGTCGGTTGAACAGTTATCAAAAACACCAACATTTCGCTAAAACAAACTATCATATATGCTCTTAAATTTCCTTATTTTTATGAAGCAGTTATATAAATTAGGTTAACTTGGCAATCTTTTTTCATATAGTCAACGAAGTATATTATCATCATGAATAGTATTATAGGTAACTCAAAAAAACCTTTACTGAAACAACAAAATAATGAATTAACACTGAATAAAGTAGAGAGAAAAAACAGCCTGAATATTGAATAATAAGAAGATATAGTAAGCATTACCTCGCAAGCCAAAGACACCATGGCTGAAATAAATTCCACGGTGAATGGTGCTCTCCCCAGTTCCTCTAACGGACCCCAATAACCTACCTCCTCCAGGCGTAGCTTATGCTTATACTTACTGATTACCTATATACATGTATATCACATAGTTATGTTAGTGTTTATTGAGTAACTAATATCCTTAGTAATTCGTGAATGCATAGTCGTAAACTCTATAAGGGCTTAATGACATACTAATTATATATGGTGGTTAGTGTAATTGAGGAATACACAAAAATGACAGCAAGAAAAAAGAAGAGAAAACCAACGAATAATGAAGTCAAAGGCAATACAGATACATATAATACGATTAGAGATAATAGTGAGAATAGAAGGGAAATGCATAGATAACAAGCTGAACCAGATAAAATAAACACATGCAAGTCATTAGGCACATGAACAGATAGACCAAGAGAGAGATGAAATGTGTAGTTTTTTTTTTTTTTCACTTTAACTTAAGTACATCTATAATTGGTTTTCATTTCAGTTTAAATAAATTAAAGCCCGGCTACAATTGGTGGTTTTATGGTAGATTGAAAGTCAAGGAAAAGACTGCCAGTACAACTCAGTGTATCTGATCCATAATTACTCCTTTCAAGGTAATATAAATTCTCGTACTATAGCTGATCGCTAGTTTAATATCACCAAACTGAGCAGCAGCGTTGAAAGATATACTTTTAAAAAAAATAAAAAATAAAGTGAAATAGACCTTACTAGAGTAGAGCCATTAATTAAATACCCAGAACCAGTAATAAATCCAAGAAATACAAGCCTGAGCCAATGGGCATCATTGTAGCGTGTAACCACTAGGCTCGAGTCTAACGGTATACGGTATATGTCATATATACCAAACCAAATAAACAAAGATTAAGCCACAATTGCATGATCTCTTTCAATGATTTTCTGTCACATATTCGATCTACAAATGGTACAGAGCCAGCTCTCTTCAGTCACTAAAATATATTTTTACATATCAACATAGTTAATCGTAATAGATATGGTAATATGATTCTAGCACGTCTAGTACGCAAACAAATAGGCCAGTGCAGAAAAAGGTTCGACCGTATCATTTTATAGGAACAAAGTCAGTCATACCCTACCATAGGCCCCGCAACCGGCTCCAATGATAAAGTCACTAATGCAATTGTATACCATAAACATGTGATACGCCATATGGCAACCAAAGCTTAGGTAAGATAGGCTAACTCACCCTGGAAGAGGACAATAAAGATGAAATCAGGTGCAGGCAGCTTATACGCACATCATCGTGAGGAGACCGTAGGAGAAACCATAGCCACTCAGGTTTACCGTTCCATACCTCTAACAGTTGGTCAACTACCCCTGTACTTTCCGATCCGGCCCCGTACACAAAACTGTGAAGAACATCTGCAGAAATATAAATATTGTTCAAAAAGTCTTTCATAATAGTCAGTCGTACATGAACATAAAACGCTATATATATGCATGTGTTTGTCACATGGAGGGCTGAGAGGTATTAGTAGCTTTCATAATAATATAATTAATATACCGTAGTAATTTCTGTCCTCAACCTAGGTTATACATACAATATAACCTGCTAATATTTGAATAGCAGATTATATCTATTTTTTTTTAATAATATGTTTGTGTATTAATAGCATGAGAAAAGTCATATAAATATATAAGTATTTAAAATCATTTATATAAATCAAGCCACCAATCAATAAATTAATTTATACCAATGATTAACTCTTTTTTCTCTTTAATCTTTACAGCTATATGCATATCTATATTCTCAAACAATACTTCAGAGTTTTCATGAATGCAATAATAACAAAATATAAAGTCATATATATGAATATAACTACACAAATATAAAAAGAAAGAGAAAAGACATAATAATAAATGACTCCTTGGCCAAGACATGTATGCATACAATAATACACATATACCATACCTATACACTCGATGGTTTCCAATGGTTCTACACAAACCACTAGAAACGAGCACAAGGCCTCCATCTCTTGCTTCAAGACCCCCCCTTTAATTATAAAGCGTATAATGGACCATAATGATTGACGTAGAGATTTAATCTGTATAAGATAAATAGGATGAGGTTAGATGTATTACATGTAATAGGTAGAAATAGGATTGGTATTGGTTAAAGAGAAGATAATATAGTATACTATAGCATAATATAGCATAATATAGTATAATATAACATAGTGTATTATAATATAGTATAACACGGTAGGAATAATCAACTGAGCTAATATTAAATCATTACGTTGCATAGTATAGGGATATCTAATAAAATGGTACGGTTATATAATATACATTGTAATATAAACAACCTTATAATAATCCCCAAAACAAAAGTAGAAATAGCACCAAAAATAGCCAGAATAGTACCAACGCAATCATCGCCAATGATGGGATATATAATAATAAATAAGACTATTTTAACATTGCAGGGATTGGTTTATCGCATAAATTATACACACCCTTACCTCCTGTGTTGTCATACTAGTAGACTCCTTCTTACTTTCCACCACCTCTTCATCGTCCTATTATAAGAAAAGAAAAAACGTTCAGCAGCATGCTCTATATGTGTATATGGTATAGTACATAGAGTATAGTGCATAGCGTATAGTGTATATGATAGTGTATAAGGTATAAAGTATAGTGTATAGTGTATAGGGTATATTGTATAGGGTATAGTGTATAGTGCAGATACCAACTGACCTATCAGAATAATGTGAAAGGGGTGTACGATAATTCATTTGGTAGAAATCACAAAACGATGGTCGAAAAACAATGAGCGAGAAGCATATAATTTTAAAAAAGAATAGAAACAATATCTAAAAACAATTTAAACGCACCGATGAAATAGGTTCCGTAGCAAAGCGGTAATAGGTTTTGAGCACATCCAGGAAAAACTGCACTCCAAACACCGTTCTGTAGGCCTCCTTGTTATCCTGTAGATATAATAGTGAGGGTAGATTAGTATGAGTGAAAGACCCACAATCACTGTCGTGTAGATTAGATTAAATAGGCAATGACATGGTGTTAATTACGTGCAATAATTAATTGTTAATATGTGAAAGTCAAGTAAAATTAAAGAAGATTAATAACGACTGCCACTATAGTATAATGACTAACATAAAAAAATATAACACCACATATCACATAATAAGATGAGAATAACAACAAACCTTAATAACGGTAAATATTTGTTGAACAAGAGCACCCTGTGTAGCACAGTTCATTTTAGCCCAAAGGGAAAAATCAAACAGCAATTGGCCATAGAGGGGAGGAAGGTTGGGTACACTATCTGCAGATGAAATTACTGTACCGTCTGCAAGGTAAACACCACCACTTGGTCAGTCCCTTTCCCTTATACACATATACATACATCATGCCCCGCTTTCCACATATGTTTTTCATATATATATATATATAAACAAGCTCCTTATATTTCTTATATCATTTGGGACGGTCCGACCTTACCAATTTTAATAATAATATGCGGGAATTCAATTATAGTTGGTATACAAATCCATCACCATTACTCTGCAAACAGTCCCTTACTAACCTCTTCACTCTCGTTGCACGCAATAGGAACCCCATTAGATTAATTATATGTTTTAGGGCATATGATGCTACTCATTTATAATTATAAATTATGCTCTCTAATTAAAACTAATTGTAACACAATTAGTTTAAAAATGATCTGTAATTAGTAATTATTCTTCTCCCTCCATATTCGCCACCATAATGTTTCGATACAATACACCTATCATAGATCGATATAAAATACAATACACCTATCATAGATCGATATAACACACGGTACAATCATCACCAGCATATACGTATATATACCATTCCTTTTCCTATTAGACTCACTATGCCAAGAGGGTATGTTTAACACTTTCATTAATCGTTTTTTATCGTATAAATCACCACTATATAAGCTCTAGTAAACTATTAAACCAGGCTATCAGCTCCTGGGTAATCGATATCACACAGGTCCTTTCACATTATTACAAACCCGGCAATGTATTAATATGCCTCGCTAAATATAAAACATTTACATAACATAAAATTAAAATGCATTGAATGATTGGAAAAAAGAAAGAGCCGGGAGGCAAGAGCAAGCATTATAATCTGACGATAATATGACGACTAACATTACAATATGCCAAGATATATCATGTGGTAGGTATATTACACACGCGCAGCCGAGAATAAGAAAAACATAGGTAAGTAAATATATAGTAATATAAGCGAAGTGAAAGACAAAGACCTTGCTGAATGTCATTAGAGGTCTCTGACTGATCCAACAGAATGCTAGCGAGAGCCCCCATAGCCATAACTGTATCAGGCCCAAAGTCTCCAGGGGATAGCTCAAACAGTAGCGCACTAGAAATGGCAGGATAATTGAGGTTTCATTAATAATACTACTAATTCTACTACACCTCTCAGTTTATGACACGATGTACCAGTTATATTATTAGATTAATATATATATATATATTGGATCAATTGTTGTTAGCGAAGCAACGTACAGGTAGGGAATAGCGTATTTTATTTTATTTTAAAATAAAATAAACAAAGAGAACACTATTTCCTGAGTACGCTGTATGCCCTTTCCTGTTCATTCCCGATCATACTATGAGTTTATAATGATCGTAACGCATAATTAAGTTTACAAGGATAATATTAACTATCAGATTAATAATTAGGAGAAGAAACGAGATGATTGAAGCTAACCATAGATTTTAATAAGATCGGACACATCTATTCCTAAAACATACGCTGTACAATATGCAACTGGCTTACCACCCCACATAACTGTCATCTTTAGTTAAAGTAACTTAATACAGCCTAGAGACAGAGTAAAAGGAATTTATCCCTGTAGTTACGCAAGCTAGCATATAAAACGTAATCTCTACCCAATATATACTCTACCCTCTCATGCTACCATAGTTACCTGATCATACCAACACCATCATTGCTTTGAAGGGCTATACGTATGATTTGATTGTACTTAGCCAGATCTGTTGGTAAGTCAATATTAGTTTTCTTAAAAAAATAACATGGCCTTTTAACTTAACACGGAAGAAATATGTGAAATACGGAAGAAGTATGTGAAATTAACAAAGAGAAGATTAAGGAAAGAATAAAGGGCATATTAAAACATAAAAATATATGAAAATAAGCAAAGGAAACATAACAGAAAGAAAAAGTAGTAGTCTATATAGGTATAAAAAAGTAAAAATAGAGATATAGATATTAATGGCAAAGGTCAACACAAAAGATAAACCATGAAGAAAGAAAAGAAAAAGAAAAAAAGAAGAAAAAAACCGGAGAATATGCAAGAGATTGCCTATTTACCTGTCAGAAGAGCAAAGAAACGAGCGGTTAAAGTCGAGGCTAAAACAGCGTGCTCTAGCTCTCCTGATACATCAGCGTTATCTTTACCTGATAAAGTGTATTGTTAGTGTGTTGTGTTTGCGTAATCACCAACTTGTATAATGTAATAAATAAAATCATACAATACGCTATAGTACAATACACTATATATAATACAGCATGAAAATAAAATACTCTATAATAAAATATAATGCAATACAAAATACTACAATGTCTAGAGTTATTTGCATGTATTTCACATATTTTACAATAACCATAACATAGATACCATCCAAATGCAGTTTAACGAACAACCCCTTCTAGATAAAATTCAATTTGGCACACTTTTACTCAAACAAAACCAGATCTAGATTTATATATGGAAATAATACAGACTAAAGTATAATGCATAGTAAGTCACAGACATCATAAACTGATATACAATAGATAGAACTATCGGGTTAATATCAAAATATCATTGCTTTATAATTTTATTGACTGTTGCTGTCATGTAGGCTTAAAGCGCATGTGCTTAAAAGTATATTTTTATCCAATAAGAAAATATATTTGAAAGTTTAATTCATACATGACGGAACTAATTAGAAAACCATTTAAAAAAAAAAAAAAAAAAATACAACTCATGCCAATCACATTCCTTAATTTAAGAAAACCCGCAAAGAAATGAGTTAATAATTACATACAATTCATGCTATTCTACACATAAATCAAATGGAATTAGGGTAAGCCAGCTATTATATACGCACATAAAAGCCACACATATATATACACACACTGCTCACTGATTACCTATACTGGACAAAGTAGACTGGCGAATAAAATCAACCCCTAGTGATGATTTTTTACCGTCCTATATATCCCGATAATCAGTGAAATAATAAAAAATCTTACAATATGATTGGGTATATTATAAAATATCGATAAATAATGATTGTATTTCAAGACTATAAAGACGTACATGCATGCACAACTAATATGGCAGCAATAACCTTGTTATATACATATGAAAAATAAGGAATAAACATAATGCTAGTATGACAATAAATCAAGATGCATCCTTATAGTGAAAATGAAATATAAAAGATATGATGTTATATATAAATATATATGTCCACCAATAGTAACTATAGCTTTAAAATCACATCCAATCATCATATCATCCTATATAAAAGGTCATAGATGACCAAAGGAGGAGAGGTAAGTACATACCACAAAGGATACAATAAAGAGCAATTGCTTATTAACAATAACGTATTGATATACATTTATAATAGATGATAGTATTATTATTGTAGAGATAAACCCAATTACAATATAGTGTGCCGTTGGCTATGAAAAACAAGGAAGTTAAATTTACACATACCTTATTCTCCGGATTAAATGTTTGACTCCCATTCAGGGATGGGCTACCAAATTCTGCAATATGAGAAATAGCCAATCAGAAGCATCATTTAATTTATATTATACTTTTGGTAGGAAAAAACTGGGTTACCACCAGGAATAAATGTTAAATGTAGCGATATTTAAAAGATAAATTAAAAGAGTTAAGGTCATATTGAATTAATCCTAAGCAGTTAATTGGTGCATATGGTATACTATATCTTATAACTATATAGGGCTGTCGAATACAGCTACATAGATAATATAAATCGAAATAGTTATGGCCATAATTAATTAATCCCAAGTTGTTAATTAAACTATATACGGTGGGCCAAATCTTAAAACTGTAAAAGTTTATGTTTATGACACGATGGAGATGAGGATTTCTCTAGTGTGATTGAAGAAAGCTTCTTTTGTTGCTCATTTTGCTTTCCTACTTACAATCGTCAGCTTCACCACAAAATGAATGAGATAATAACTACAATGTAAACTAAAATCAACAGTCACTGCACAACTATGCCAGGTGGTATAGGATCTATAAACAATACACATTAAAGGAGTGTGAAATAACACGAACCAAGGTAAGGCTTGAGGTAAGAAAGGCAGTGGAAATAAAGTTAAATGGTGCATTCAACACCACCTATTACTGCAAAATGTAAACCAAACATGTACCTATACTGGATCTTAGACTACTAGTCTTTTTCATGTTCAAGCTAGTATCTGGGCTGTATTAAAAAGAGGAATGTTCAGTGAGACGTGGGGTGGGAGCAATACACCATAGATGAGTACATACACTCTCGTATATACTCATTGTCATTATTAATTATCCCATCACTATTTAAAGTCAGTGGCATATTTATAACCATGTTTTGTTTAGACTAATATAAGTTTGAAGGAGTTTCAATTATTCATCTTAATGATGACGTCTAAGGATACAATACCATAGGGCCAGAAATCAAAATAACAATGGAAAATAAAAGAAAACAAGATAAAGAAAACAAGATAAAGAAAAATAAAGTTGGATAATATATATAGACAAAACAAGTGATCAAGGGTCTACTAAGAACGCCGCATGGATTGATCAATAGGCCTACCCAAACGAGGCCACCACATTACTACTGGTTCTATGATGTGATCGGCTAGGAACACCCTTGAAGCTATCGTTGCTCTCGCTGGTTGGACGTTTAATTTGAAACCATCGTACC
Source organism: Ichthyophonus hoferi (assembly GCA_002751075.1). NCBI lineage: Eukaryota > Ichthyosporea > Ichthyophonida > Ichthyophonidae > Ichthyophonus > Ichthyophonus hoferi. Next base: position 68,532 of record NAOQ01000019.1, read on the forward strand.
ACCCCTGTTTCCACTTGGGGGATGCTTATCTGTATACATATAAGTAGATAGAAATGGGCCAAGGTGTGGTAAGAAAGAGATAAAGAAAGAATAGAGTAGAAAAACATAGATGGTCTAACTAGTAATAATACAGCATGTATAGTAATGGGTCAGCTTTTCTAAAGGTCTCCATGTCACTCCACTCATTTTTAGTATCTTCATAAGAATTTAAAAGATGTATGGACACGCACTGATAAAAAGGTTATACAGTTTTAAACTTCTATAACTGCTATATATATATTGAAATTATTAACATTTTTATTTAACACTAGACAATTGTTTTAACATTACCAATGGCAAAAACAAAACGTTATATGAGTTATTATATGATTATAATATGTTAATTATATGGTATTTTAAAATAAACGATGATTGATATTTTATTTTAAGCTATGTAGATATTTAAAGGATTATATATATATATTATTATGTCGGCTCTTTGCCTATATAAATATATGGTTTTAAGACTTGCTGAATTATTTTACTGCCTAATACTAATGTAAGTTGTAGTTACTATCTCAGTGTTGTAGCTATTGCAGAATGAAAATTAAATCTTAATGTCTTTTAGTTAAAGATTTACATGTACTCCCAGTCAGTTTACAACATTTATTCTTAACAAATATATATATCAATAAACAGGAGTAGAGGTGCATGTACTTGTATATGCGGTCAGAGACACCACAACATGAATTATGAATAAAATTGGTTTTTAATAATTGGTGTATATGTGCATATGTGCGACTACCCAGACTAGTACAGGCTTATGTGTAAAGGCATAAGTATATGACAAACAAATTAAAAATCAAGATATAAACTCATACAGTCGTTTAATTAGAGCCCTAAATTAAAAGTCAACATATCAAGGCAATACATGGTAATTTGTTTTCTGGTAGTTGCGCTTACAAGGTTAGACAACAGGGAACAAACAAAGATATGTATATGGATAGAGAGATAAATATAGATATATAGAGAGATAAGCACAATAAGCCTGTCTGCTAACACATGATGTTTGCACTTACCGGATCTCCTATGCGAGGTATAAGTAGACATAGCAGGTGTAGGCAGCCCAGGGAAACGATATTATCAGCTAGGCAACTAAGTAAAGGTATGTGTTATAGTGTAATAAAAGGGTGAGTTGGGGGTATGTACCAATCATAGCATAGGTCTACCCAAGGAAGTTACAGGGAATGCTATATATTAACAGTGGGTTATATAGCTTCAGGAGTGTGCGTGTATAACATACGTTGACCTACAGTAATACATATATATATATATATATATATATATGTACTACAAAATATTTTAAAGGTATTAGCAAGAGAGTATATCTTCGCATGTAAGTATACCTTGTTGTTTAAACATGCAAGTGTATATATATAGTCATAGGGCAATCAATATACACCAATAGACTACCTGGTGTGCATGTACTCGCCAACCAGTTTTGCCGACTGTGTATGCTGGCTTACGTCATGTCTACCGGCCACATTTGGACACATCTAAAAAATAGAGACAATAGAGGAGTATAAGTGCAAAACACAGGCAGTTTGCAACAGACGTCTAACACGTTATTCATAGCTCATAGCTACTTCAGTTTCTATATGATTGGGTGGTTATGTATGCATCAAAGCGTACAATCATTTGTCGAGGTTTAGTTACATAAAATGCAGTAACTAATTTACATAGATAATTTATTTTAAAGGTAATATTTAAAACAAGAAAATATCAACTGAAAAACATATTTTTAATAGGAATATGTATCGGAGATATACCGATCATGACCTACTGCCAATCACTGACCTTTTCACTGGTGCATGCCTTAGCGTTAAAATTAGCTACCAGGCAATTGGCTAATTTTCCACTAAGACCCTGTTAGAGAAAACGAATCACTTATGGTCAATAAAAGCAATAAGACACCATATAAACCCATCTTACACACAAGTTTCATTAATCCACCCATCCTCACTATGTTATCGTCAAATTATTCGTATACTTATTTAAAATAACTTTTTTTCCAAAAATAAAATAACAGTCAGTCCTTCAATAAGTAATCATGTTCATGCCGGATAGGCCAATCGGTATAATGGTGCTTCTCAATAATTGGGCTGCGCTATACCCCCTGCCTCACTATTTCAAGATCTTAAGTTCCTAAATATTCTATGAATTATAAATATGTTTTGGGCACAACATGATTGTCTATTAAATATTGTTTGCTTTGTGTCTAAAGACGCTAGAATGATATGGTTATTCAGAATAGATAAATGTAATATATGTGTACTAACGTGTACAGTACAAGGAGTAAAGGGTCTAGCTAGGTAATTGTTATGAAAATACAATGTATTGTAGTGATTGAACAAGCCTTTATATGGTAAGGTATGAGGGGTTGAAACAAACTCGATGAAATACAAATTGTAGCATAACATCATAACATACAATGCTAGGCCATATAAAACAGTGTTTAGATTTGAAAATATATGGTCAAGAATAAGGCAACGTAGTGAAAGCAATATAAAAAGAAAGAGTAAAACCTCGACTTGTCGTTATGTATGTACATTATTAAATCAAAATAAAAAATTATGCAAATACGCCGCAGCACACCCATTTCATATAAGACATATGATGGAATATTAAAATAGCAATATTAAGGGGTATTTTATAGTCCTACATTTCCTTTTAATTTTAAGCCTAATATTTCACTGGCTAAGCCTGGAGAAACGTATACTTTCAATAGAGAGGCAATGCAATAAAGGATATGAATACTACACTTACCCAGTCTGAATCTAAGAGAAAGGGGCCTTGATCTAAGGGATTAAAACTAAGATAGTAAGCCGGACCTAGATTATGAATACCTGTGACAGGATATATAGTTAGCTATGTGATCACATTCCCATACACATATCCACTTGCATTAAACTATTACTATATTTTTAACTTTTTGATATAAATGATTTACCCTAATTAGATTGGATGGTTAAGAGCATATAGAATATAATATAATAGAATAATATATAGACTTCATTTTATTTCCTGTACGGCTAAGTCGCGATTGGTTGCTAATTATGCACCACTCGTTTGGTTATCATATATATATATAGTACATACCAGTTATTACATGGGACGGAAGCTGTTCGTTAAAGAAATATACTGCTCCTATCTGGCCCGCTAATTTTGTAGCAGTGGCTTCGGAATCATCTGTGTAAACAAGTCAAATTTATGTTCGAATTTAAAAAAATATAAACTGTCAGAGTCAATGATAACAATATAATATGGATATTAATAGTGTGGTGTAGCCAATGAGATGACATATGTAAGTAAGTTAAAAAATATATGTTGTGATTATCATGAAAACACAAAGGGATGACGCTAGCAAAACAGTTAGAATGTTATGACTCTGGCTTCGGATAGTCTAGCTAATCAATCCCTACCAACAATGAACTATATACTTATAACATAAAACCACGTTACAATATATTATCGTTATTTGCAGTTACTATAAATAATATCAATTAAGAAATACGCCAAAGGATAAAAATATATTATAAAATAGGATATTTCTATGATGAAATTTAAGATGAAAGATAAAATATAAGATATGATATACATGAAATTGACCGTGTATTAACGAAAGAAGGCGGAATGAACCAAATAAACAAAGGAATGAATACGAAATTGGCCTACAACCATAGTCAAATTGAGTTATGCAGAACAGTCATTGGTTATAGAGGAAAAGTTTTACTTTATGTTTAATCAATAAACAAATACATGCATACATATGCATACCTGGTGAATAAGGGAGGGATGTAGCCACTGAGGCCAAGGCAGTTGTCTGCATTGTAACCCAAATATTATTCAGCCATATACAAGCTCAGTAACTACATCAAAATAGCCTACATACACTTCGGCAACACAACATAACTATTAATTTCAAACACAAAAATAACAATATTTTTTAAAGGCGCAAACCAGTATCTCTCGCTGTTGAAAGCGAAGTAAATTTCATTAAAAATAAAAAAACTGCTTTTAAAAAAAATACTAAAGAGTACAAATAAATAATGTTAGTAGAAATAAAAGACAATGAGTTAATATATAATTTATAAAGAAAGACAATACCGACCTTATGATTTAATGAGGTATACACAATTATTAACAAAAAAAGGAATGTAAAATAATAAAAAACGTTGCCTATGAAAGTGTAATGATATATGTAGCATATTATAAATGTGAACCATATTGAAGATTTTAATAATTAAAGAGTGGTCCCCGTTGGAGAGTTTAATATTAAAAAAGTGGAGCCAATAATACATATGTAATACTTACGCTCCCCAGATCAGGAAAAGAACATGATGCTTTATATTTGAATTGACCATTCACGTAGATGTTAACCTGCAGAGGGTTCTCATAAGCTACTCCAATCACCATATTATTATTGCACCAATGGAAAGGTTACATTAGGTTTTATATTAATAATAAAGTACACTACAAGCACGGTGGTGAAAGCCTGGCTATTTTTCCATACTGAAAGATAGCTAATAGGATGTATGTAAGTATGTATGTAAGGAGGGTTTACGATTAACGACTGTTTTTAACACCCTACCGCTAGATCAAAGAATATCCGGATTAAATAAGCACTCATTAACAAAGACTTGAGAAAAAAGGTATAACACTATATAATAATGTGTAATAGTCAACCCTATGGCCAGGCCAGTCATTTACATTACGTCACTATGGCATTAGTTTCATAAGACAGGAAACATAAATCCTTAAATCAAGTAAATAATTCGCTTCTTATCACTTGGGGGTATTTTATAATACCAGTAGCGCAGGTCACTTTATAGATTATCATCAACCTAAAGGTAAACGGGATAATACACCCAAGTGTTTTGCAAATAAAATAATCCAACCGCCTGCTAGCCCTGCTATACTTCTAACCTATCCCGTAGATCAAATAGTGCCCTAATGGCGTCATGCTCACTATTCATCATACCCGTTCATGCTGTCTTCTATAAACATATAGTAATACGAGTATTACCTCTATAGTGTTCCACGGGCCTCTTGACTTGCTATGTGTGATGGCTATGCTGTACCACTTGCCAAGCTCAAGTGCTAGGCCTGGCACAACCATACTGATAGAGGTCAATGAATTATAGTTAATACACGACATTAGGTTAGAATTAAAGGAAGGCAGGGGACCAGGTGGCTGGAAAAGACTAGAAACAACAAAAATTATTAAGAAGATAAATAGTAAATTATGGAAGAAGATTAAAAGATGGCAAAAGACAAAAAGCTAAGATCAAGTGAAAAAAAAAAAAAATTTGTAAAAAAAAAAAAAAAAAAAAAAAAAAAAAAAAAGAATAGGCGAACGAGGATCATGACGTACAATTATTTTTATAGCGTCATTAACCTGTCCTTCGGACACAAATATACTCACGGTAATAATAAATGCCAGTAAACATATAAACTGACTTAACTACACTCGTGTCCATCTCATGATCTTAAAAGCACACGAAAAAAGAAAGAGGAAAAGCCAGGAATATTCTTTCGTGGATATCAGATAGCTTTTTTAAGAAAACATACCAAATACCTTATACAGTAATCACATAATGCCATGATAATAAAAAATAAAACAACAATGCCCAATATACACAAGAAAGGTGGAGTGAAAAAGAAAAAGAAAAAAAAGCTGGTGATCAGTCATATAACTCATGATCGTGGTGCCTAGTGGTCCATATAATGTTCTAAAAACGAAAGTTTATTCTTCAAGAATTGTATCAATATATGTATATCGTATATCTATATATGGTGATGCTAATCAAAATCTAGATCAGAATGCTACATGCATAAAGATCTATGCACTTATGTAGGGGAAAGTCACCTTTGTTCTCCACTGCTGGACGTACTGACGTAAACTAACTCCAAGGAATTGTTTATACGACATTCCACAGTCTGTAAAGCATGGACTGTCAAGGCTTACATGAAGAAAATATTAAATATATACTAAAAAAGTGATGTATTATATATATATCAATAACTGCACTTGGATATTAAAGGGTATATGTAAAGACATAGGTTGGTGGTATGAACTGAGTCCCATACACACGAATGTTAAACAAGAATAACAAAGCACAAAAGGAAACAAAAAAAAACAAAAAAAAAAAACAAAAAGAGAGGATAATAGTAGAAAGAAGATGAAATAAGAAAATAACATGGAAAAGAGAACAAAAAACATAGTGTGATCATAACAAGAACAAAAGCAATGAGAGCCTTCAATGTAGATACATAATATATAGATGGAGGTTATACATGGTAAATGTCGTTCTGAATGGCCAGCAGGCAGGCATTGAAGGGAACAGCATTATCAGGGTGTTCCAGATATATCTAAGGCAGTGATTTAGGTAAGGGCAAGAAGGGACCACAGCAGACCACTACCTTAATAGTATATACAGTTTATCATGTTCGCTAAACAAGGTATACCACCACATTCCACATTACGCATGCAATAAAACAATTAATTGCGTTTTTTTTTTTAAAAAATAAATAAATAAAGGGTAAGTAGAATAACGCTGGAATTAGGTAACATACAGACATAATTGTAGTAAGAAAAGGAAATAATAATATTATTATTTATATTATTTAATACATGGCTTCAAAAGGTGTATTTTGATTTGGCCTATAAAATGGGTTGAAGGGTAGGAGATGATAAAGCAATAACATAGAAGCAGTTACATTTCATTCATTCAAATATTAGCTCAAACAAGTATGATTTTTAGTGACATCAATTTATTAAACAATTTATGTATATACGGTTATGTAGCACATAGCACATAATTATGTTTAGGTAATACTGGTAGAAATATCCTATCATCAGTGTAAGTGTAAGTATGAAAAAAAAAACTGCAAGGAAATAAAATATTTGCAAAATAAGAAACTAATATAATCATGAAAAGGGTCTTACCCATGTATGGAAAGTGAACCCAGTGTATCCAATCAGATTGGCCAGTGGGGGCAAATAGAGTCCCTGATTGGTCGAATGAGGGTGTGAATATTGATCTGTTAACAAAATTGTGCAATAGAAAAGCATACATAACAACTATATAGCTAGTAATCCAGTTGTGTGTAGATCTCGGGTATTGAATGTAGTATTATTAAATATTCCTTTAAACATTCCAAAAATACTTCAATTACATAACCTTTTATTCTTAATTTAAAGAAATGACAGAATTTGAATTAGAAAATTATAGAGAATAATACAAGCATGCTATCCTATTAACGAACAATTTAATGTACCTTTATACTACTAAAAACCAGAATGTATAAAATAAACCCCAATGGCAAGACGATTATCGTAAAAGATTAAGGACTTTAAAGGTAAACACCAGCGTACAAGGTAAAAACAGGTATATCATGCTCTATAATAAGTCCTAGACTGAATCACTGTCTATAGTCGGAGAGGCTCACTCCATACTGTTCAAAAGACACGCATGCGTATATACAGTTTATAAACGGGTTTATATGGTATCACCCCAATAACCCATTTTCATTTAAACATCGTCGCAACACAAAGCCATCTTCAGGTTGATATGGTCTAAAATAAATTAAAACAGAAATCAGACAAAACACTACCCTATCATCGACATTAGTGATAACTTAACAATTAGAAAGACCTATCCATATATACAGTTAACGGGTAAAAATATAACCAGACGCAAGGCAAAGTGAACACATGATTGACAATAACCTACCCCCGAGGGAGAGCCATCAAAGGAGAAGAAAATAGACAGACCCTTGGCATCGGCCATAACCTGCATGGCCTGCAGGAGGCGGCCAAAATAGGCAGGCTGAGGGAGAGAAGGAGCGTAGGTGAATCATAGATAACCCATTTCTGGGCATAGATATACAGTTTGTAATTATATAAATACATAATATAGCTAGCTATATATAGTTCTATTGATATAAACTCCTGGTATACATACCTTATATATATATATATATAGATATAAAGAGAAAGTATATATGGAGTATTATTAATTATTGGCATAAATGTATCATATAAACAAACATATAAACATATATAAGCATACATAGTCCAGTAAACACACTATACCTTACTATCAGGGGGCGGATCAGGGCAAAGCAATGAAAAGAGTAGGCACGTGTCCTCACTGCTAATAGAATAGCTGCCAAGGATCTCTACTAGCCCAATCAACTCCTCTATGATGTATTAATGGTTATGTTTATATCTATTCATCCTCCATATAAAGTCATTGCTATGCTACGTAAGAAATAATATAATCAATGAAGTATACTAGTTTTTAAAAAGAGCTGCTACCAATAATATATTAGTTATAAAAGAGTAAAGGTTGCGTAGATAAATAGGAGTGTATAAATTTATGTTTTAAAATTATGCGACATTTTAAATAAAAAATAGCCAATTAAAACAATAAAATGTTTAGTTTACCGTGCAAGGATGTGTTCTAACTGATACTTTCGTAGGAAACACACAATAGGTTCACTGTGGAGTGCAGTTTTCGGGCCAATAGAAAATGTATAATAATTTTCAAATTACAACAGATTGTGAATTATTACAAATGTAACTGAGAAAGTGACTATAATAAAGATTATAAATTTAATTTGTTTCAAAAAGATACTTAATAATAATTGTGATATCTTGTGTATATTGTTTTCAATGCACAGATATATATATGCATACATACATGCATACATACATACATACATACATACATACATACATACATATTACTATCATACACCAAAAACGTATGATAGTAGTTGATATTGTACAACGTGCAATAAATAGTGGTGACATACCCATGACCTTCCAGGCCGATTGTTGATATACGCAGGCAAGATCTACGAGGAGATGACCAGTTATATTTGTGACTGCCTGACCATAAATAGACTGTATCATACATTCTAAAAACAGGGATCAAGGCGTTTTATATGAACGCCCCATCTTTCCATGTTTTATCATTATAATGTGGCTGTAGCGAGATGTTTTACTAAATAATAACAATATAATAATAATAATAATAATAATAATAATAATAATAATAATACAACGCAATTATTTAACAAAAATTGCTATGTTTTTTTTTTTTCTTTTTTTTTTTGAAAATTAGCATCATATATAGCATAAAACAAGGTTGTAGCACAACTGAAAATGAATGCAGTGTGCAAGAATGATCTTAATGATCTTAAAAGTACCTGGCAATAAACGTAGAAGGGTTGCGAATAACCCGGCAGTACAACACTTGTCAAGGTTGCTACGAGACTGCAAGGTAAATATATATATAGATTAACAGAGAGAAAGAAGGCAATAGAGAACAGGGAATAGCGGGAAAGAGTAACAATTGGCATATTCATTGTATTAAAATTTAGATTGGCCGTACCCAAAGGTAAAAATCTTGAGCTGCTTAATGTAAAATAATAGCCAATACTAAAAAATAAAACATGGGACAGATGGTTTTTAGCAGGGAGGAGGATGGTAGTGGTGGGAAGCGGTTTATAGTTTTGAAATTTCTGTTCGGATTTGAAGTCCAGATGTCAAAAGAGACAAAAGAACTGCACGCTTTTATATAGATTTAGTTTGCAGTGATATATGTCTGGGACCCAACTTATTCTTATGGTTATTATTATTGTTACTATTGTTGTTGGTGTTGTTATTGTTGTTATTGTTCTCGTTATCTTTATCATGTATTATATTGAACCACCCTTCACTCACTCCATCCGTTTTCTCTAGTTATTTCGAGGGCGAACCTGTTTTTCTCAATATAAATACTTCATAAATATATGTCGATATTGTATTGTTGTGGGATTATATAAAATGATAAAGCTAATGAAAAGTTCAAGTAAGGAATTCACGGGAAACGGGTAAACAAAAAAATCCAGAATCAGTACAGATAAACTGGCATTCAGCCAATGAATACAGAGGGTGCCATAATAAAAAATATTGTGTGGCTCGCAATTCATCCACCAACCATCCACCCACGTCAGCAATCGTGTGCCACTATATATACCATAGTACCGTATGCACTTACTGCCATATATGGCCATATATGTAACATAAGCAAGGTAGCTATAGCTATGCTTATCCAATTACTTGATGCTAGTTTCTAAAGAATTTTATATTTAAAATGCTATATTCCGAAAGTAGGAAAACATTCTGTCTGAGACAGATTGGAGACTATTGATTCTGTAGGGATACCAAATAAAAGCTATACAATTTTTATCCTAAATTCTCAGCATGTAATAGTCGATTGGCATCCTGAATATGGATAAGATAATAACTTCACAGGCTGAAACCGACACTTACAACCACACATCACGCCAAACGGAGCACCTACAGCAAGGACCAGATCAGTGGTAGTGGCCAGAACGTAGCTTTGCATGTCCCAAGCATCCGATAAAAATATAAGTCTTAGCAACATTAACAGCACGTCTGTGTTCTTTAGATGTGGTGAGACCGCTCCTGTGGTGCTTTCCACTACCTAAAAGTATTACTATTAGTCAAATATTTCTAGGAAGATAAAAAGAAATAAAAAGAGGCGGAATAGGATAGACGAGAAAAGAAAGAATGAAGTAAACAAAGGCCAAGAGAATAGACTGCTTACCATACTAAGAAGAATGTCAACCAGAGGCTGTGTGATCTCACCACTGAGGGCATCTATCAATAAGCTTTGCAGGTGGCCGTAACCTACGTCCATTTCAAATTGTTCCTGTAAATGTATATACACAGTAAGATAGAGTCCCTTGTCAACCAAGCTCTTTCCCCAGCACAGGCCCCTTTTCCTGAATTGAATTTTTTTATAAAAAAAATTACAATATATATATATATTCCAAACAAAAAAGAACCAAAAAAAATAAAAAAATAAAAAATAAAAAATAAAAAAAATAAAAAGTAGAACTTGCCTTGCAGGAGACGGATCCGACCATGAGATTGGCTAAGGTTTGTAGGACCTGATATAGAAGCAGTGAACGTTAAACCAGTGCTCATCAAGGTAAAATAGAAATTGGGTATTATATTTAGATTTCTCTATTATAGATTACATATATCATAACTATTTATAAACAGAAGAACAATTTATTGAAATCATGTATGTAGCCATGTATATGTATATTTATATCTGTATGTATACATATATAAATATTCAAAGAAAATTATACCAATCACTCATTGATACGCCACCATAAAATGAAAATGAAGAAATATAAAATAAAGACGAGCGAAGATGTACAACCTGTGCCAGTAGTTCTAGCTGCTGTGAGGGGATCTCAACTTTCATAGTCATGATCTCTGCTAACTGTGGTTACAATTTTCATACCAAATAAGTACGCATTAACTATCCCCTATACCAATGTCTCCAATTAAAAACCAGCTGTATTACTTTTAACATTTGCTTATGCTCTTTTTGCACTGTAATATAGAAATATATACTAAAGTGATCAATAGATTGATTGGATTGTAGAGTATGAAAACACTATTTCGTTGTGGATCTTCCCTGAAAACTTCAATGTTGTCATTGGTTTAGATCATTTTAATACTTTGTGTATTACATGTTGATTGGTGGACCATAACTATATTGCACCATATTATGACATAGTGCCTTACCTCACCCATGATAACTTTGTAGCTATGGATAATAAACATGATAAAAGAGAGGAAATAAGGTAGATCAGTGATAATGAAAGCGATCCAGCCTCCACTGTCATCAAATGATTGCCATATATATATAACTATTCATTTCAGTTACTATCATATTGCGACGCTACAGTTGAGTAAATGGCCCTTGTGATAGAAAGACTGGGTAGAGTATATGCCGTGCAGAAACTAGTATCATACTAAAAACTATAAAAAAGGGCCAAAAAGACATGACAAAACACATAGATAAATGGCAAATATGTAATCCTGTGCAATCAAAAAAAAAAAAAAAAGAATAAAACTCTGTAAACCAATAATAACTTTATATAAAATTGAACTAATAAATAAACCATAACACAAACTACTTTCACAAGGTAGTCTTGTGTTAATCTGTTTATTTTCTTTAATACATCTACATACTATGGTAGGTGATTAATATCTCCACCATACAAAATGCATAACCAAGATAAAACTGATGCAGTCATAGAAATGTTCTTAATGTATTAATAACAACACAGAGAGGTCGTCCTTTACAGTCTATCATCTATGTATGCTATATTACTTTAAATTTTAAATTACTTTTATAATTACCTTTGCAAAGTATTCACATTCAGCAAATGTCTCCTGTATTGTAGCTCTCTCTGCAACATCCATTCCATTATCGATGGCTTGCAACAAACTAAGATATAACCGTACGCCTGAAAGGAGTGTTATACGTTAGTGTTAAGCGTGCATTGTGTCCTTAGAGTATATTATATATAGGTGTATTTCCTTTAATAAAAGGTTTGACTGCATGTAATATATCTCTAATCTGGTTGGATTACTTAATCAAAATGATATTGCTACATTGCTAACTTATTTTTTAAACAGATCTCCTTAAGCATGACAATCAAATACAGCTAGTTTTACAGTCTTGAATCATATAGTTTCTACATCTAAACATATATATGTATATATATATATATATGTATGTATTTTTGCAAGCAGTAACAGGAATATCTTGAGACTTGTTGTTATTATCTCTACCCTACCAAAAATGAAAAAATACCATTTCATTTTTTCTGTAAATGCTTAGGGTATCTATCATACGAAACACCCAAGGTAAGGTATTATAGTACAACAACTAACATATAAATACAACACGACAAGATGGCCATTGAGAATATGATGTAGAAGCAATATTCCTTTATATCTGAGCTAAACCAATATATATATATATATAAATCATACTTCTATTTCCTAAACTAAATGCAATCTTGAATGCAATAGAAAATAGCACTGTGACGTAATGAACACCAAGGTTTTAAAAGGGCCTACTAGGCTCAAATAGATGGAAATAGTCAAAACAAACAGAAAATTCAAAATAAACATTGAACGCTTACGCTTTTTAGTCAATGGTGCCTGTGGGAAGGCTCCTAGAAGCGCACTCATAGCCTTTTGTACCCTGAACACACCTGGTCTGTCAGCTCTTACCATATCATATAGTTTATAATGTATAGTGTATAGTACACAGTGTATAGTGTACAGTGTATAGCCTATAGTGTATATTTTATATACTATAGTGTATAATATATACTATATATATATATTGTGGAATTGGGTGGGATAGTTTAAAGACAGGAATACCAAAGCCATAATTGTTAGTCATCATGTGAAAAATCAATCTAGTGTACCTAGTCAATCTCCTGTATGTATATCTAAAGACAAACCACACCAGATAAAAATTCAAAATAAAAAGAAAGAGAAAAGCAAGATGGACCTATCCATTAAAATTTTAAAATTATAGTTGTCGTTTAACACATATGTATACATATATTGAACTTATACTAGTTGTTAATGTGATATGGTAAAAATAAGTATATAATCAGGCAGAAGAAAAAAGACGTAATCTATTATATATAGTTAAACAGAAAACAATAGAAAGAATATTAATCAGTATAGGACATGAGTAATAAAAAAATACATCTCCTAATAAAAATGCAAATAATAAAAATGGATATAGGAAAAAAAAAGTAGATATATATATATATATATATATATATGAAACTGACTTGGAATGCCCTCTCTGTGGCGCACACGAAAAGAGATGCATAATGACGTTAATTGCCCAGCCCCATATAGTAGTGTCAAAATAGTCTTCATGTAATAGACTGATTAACAGATTCACAGTCCGTTCATGGCTCAGTGCTTCAAGCCCCCTGCACGGGAAAGGAAAGGGTAAGGTGCGATTAAAATATATTTTATATTTCACATTTATCATTTATAATATTATTGATAGTTAAAATGTAACTAAAATGGTTAAAGCTATTGCACGTATTCCCTCAACATTTAGATCAGGTATTAGGGCTACAAACCAATAACTATATGTTTTCTAAAAAATAATCAAAGGTCGTTTTCGTATGCATACAACTATGCTAATGTTGTAAATACATCAAGTAATATATCATAAGTTTTAGTCTACTCTGTCATATTTGGAGATATCAAATTTAAATTCTGTACTGAAGCTCCTGATCCATACCCTACACACACCCATATAACATATAATGGTAGTTAATGAAAGTCATAAACCATCCATAATTCATCCAGAAAAATGTGTAACACACTGCACCTACCCGGACTTAGATGCTCGGACACCAAACTCTAGTAGGGTGCAAAGCAATCCCAAGATATTAGATGCCATATGGGTCTCTCCAGACCTATAAGCCAAGAGAATGAGTTTAGCACATCTCGAAGTGCATGTTATGACATTGTACAAGAAATTAACTACCCTCCTAATAAGATGTATTTATATATATAGGTACCTTGGGACCTGCATACTCAGTTTCCTGTGTATTCTAATCAATAATCAAAATGATATAAAGGAGAGAATACACATATTGGACAGGTGGACTGAGAACAAAGCACATCTACCAAATAGACTGGAGGATGACAAGACCAATAAGAACAATACGTACAAGAATATAAATACATACCAAACACATTTATATTACAATAAGTAAACAAAATAAGTTACAAGCACAAACCTGGGAGCTTTGGTGTATATCTCAAGTAGTGGGACAATAATGTCCAAGTAATTGATGGCTTGAAGGGTCTTTCTAGTGTTTTCTCTGTTGTATTTCATAGCTAATACACAACATTATGAAATGTCAGTATATATAATACTTATGTAGGTATAATATATATCGTAATATAGCATCCTTTACTGATCATTCTCATTGTGTAATATCCACATTAGCACTTGAGCAAAACAAAGCATAAACTCTCTCTTAATTAGAACAGGGCCAGATGCATACAGCCAGTATTTGCCTAGATATTCAGTATATACACCTTCTATAGGACCCTTACCACTGCAACTGAGTCTTGAAAACAAAACAGATATGTGTATATATAGTATTTACGCAAGCACTATGTATCTAAGTCTCACTGAAGTCATATTTAAAACAAAATCAATGGTGTATAGGCCTAAGTATGTCAATGTAAGAGGCCAAGAGTTGCTAAAACATGAGAGAGCATAGCAAAGGGGTGAGAGTAGGTAGGGACTAAAGGAAAAGATATTAAAGGTTGGAAGGCATGCATGTACAGGAAGGGGTAAAACAGGAGTGGATGAGACGTAGTTCCACCATATAGTAATATAGTATAGTACAGTACAGTATAGTACAGTACAGTACAGTATAATACAGTATAGTATAGTATAGTATAGTATATAATACAGTATAGTATAGTACAGTACAGTACAGTATAGTATAGTATAGCATAGGATATAATACAGTATAGTATAGTACAGTACAGTATAGCATAGTATAGTACAGTATAGTATAGTATAGCATAGTATATAATACAGTATAGTATAGTACAGTACAGTATAGCATAGTATAGTACAGTATAGTATAGTATAGCATAGTATATAATACAGTATAGTATAGTACAGTATAGTATAGTATAGTATATAGTACAGTAGTATAGTACAGTACAGTACAGTATAGTAGAGTGTAGTATAGTATAGTACAGTACAGTACAGTACAGTACAGTATAGTAGAGTGTAGTATAGTATAGTATAGTATAGTATAGTATATATGGATTGGTAAAAGTGAAATGGTCAGATAATAATATACAAGGAGACGGGGAGGGGTTACCAAATATAATGCGAGTAAGTACTTCGTTAATCATCGTTTGGTCACTGGACCTTTTCACCAACAGATGCTGTACAAACATCCATAGTTTAGTTGCATACAGGGGTGAGGCCGGGACGGTTAATAGCAATAAAACATATCTTTAGAGTGTATGACTGGATATTCCTATTAGCCATCTGTTTTATAAAACCTATGTGCAACTCAGTATACAGTCTAGTAATGTTACATCTCGTATTTTCATGAAGAGCAGCCACGGACTGTAGGAGAAACTAAACCTCATTTGATTAAATTGTAAAATATTCCAAATTATAATATGAAATCAACCATACATCGTTATCATATCTAATATATTATAATTTATTATCCAACTGACGCAATTTTTTGTTTTAAATGTCACAGCCATCAAATGAAATTATAAAAAAGTTAAATTATGAACAGCAATTCGTGAATGACTTGCTAGTTATTAAGAGTCCTTGGCCTATATCAATTAAATTAAATTAAAAATAATATTTATAATAACCTATCAGTAATAAACACTGCAATGTATATCAATAAAACATTCTATTGCTATATCGCCAAATATGAATAGGTAATAGTGAAGCAGGTTTGTTAGAGCCTCCAAATAGAGAACAAAACAAATGATATCATATTCAAAATTATTTATGTGTGTTTAATAATATATGTACGTATGCTAACTCGTCAATAAATATATTGATATTGTATGATATGATACAATATATTGTAATATAATATAATTATAGTAGCATATAATATAACACAATATAATAACATACAATATTTTACTTGCATGCAAAAGCATGTGTATTGCTGTATATATAGATATTGAAATGTAAAGCCTTAGTTTAAAAATATAGAGATAAATGTGTGTCTATTTAGGTTTACAATTGGACAAATACATGACGTGTTTCAATAGAAAAACGCTTCATTCATTTTGTTGTTTGAATAAAGCCATGGTAACCCATTTAACATCAACTACAAACAGATTAGTCTACCTCGTCTCGCCTTCATACACACAAATATCTACCTTCTATGTACTTAGGAGCCACTCAGAAAAAAAAACAATAGGAGCTACTCACCATCAAAACAGATATCTGATCTTGGTTAGTATATTGGGGCTGTGCAGCACTAAACGCCAACAAATCCAGAGCAGCCAGGGCAAAGCCGTTCATCTTGCTTGTATCCTCTCCTTCCGAAGCTACCTCCCCACCCCAAAATATATTAATTACGTCAAACCCCATTGTCATATAGTCAGATATCCAATCAATTCTTCTCTACCTATAATATCTAATCACCACTACGCTCTCAAATAGAACTGAGAAGTATATTGTATATTGGTCGGAGGCAGGTGCTCACTGTCTTTGAAGGATTATGGTGGCTAACATAAACACGGAATGATTCAATTCCTTTAAAAGAAACGACCCTTATCAAGCCTCATTGTTCATGCTATATAGCTTAATTGTGGTGAAAGAAATATTGCGTTACGCCAAAGCAGTCAAGGACGTACATAATGATTAATAATATATTTAATAATGGCATGTTTATAATAATATATTTAATAATGGCATGTTTATAATAATATATTTAATAATGGCATGTTTATTCAATCTGTTGGTGCGGTCATGTTCTGTTCAGAGGTCATGTCATATAAGAAAGAATACACAATAACCTAGTTGTGAGATCTAGTATTATCATGAACGTAATCTGACCATTTCACATTCATATTAAAAGCCATCTTAAAACTTAGTCTATCATTACATTGGTTATAATAATTTTAAACGTAATACCATAGTTCGCAGTTTTTGAAGCTAGTCAGTCATAAAACATATATAAAAAATTACTAAAAACAAAAATCACATAATCCCAAAAGAGATGGTTAACAAATATATATGAAATGGCTAGAAAATGGTAGATAGTATAGAAAGATATATAATTCAAGTCAAAAAAACAAATGCATCAAAAAAACATCAAAATAAGAACAACCAATAATGATATGACACTATAAAAGCAAAACAGTGCCATCTTGTTAAATATACTAACTACTCCTATACCTCGAGTCCTCGAGTACTACAATACTAACCCATCTCTATGTATTCTTGTAGCCCTCCTTGATTGCTCTACCATTGATATGCACACCTTATGTAACCTAAAAATTTATATACATCTATACCTCTAACGGCGGATAATTATTGTTTGTAGTAATGCATTCTTGGGATAATAACTACATCAATTACTTGTGCAAAAAGCAAAGGTCAAGGTAAGTCCCAACAACGGCAGTAATATACAATTAGATTACCTATTGAAGGGAAAAAAACAGGCTCCAGTAGTGTTTTATGCCATTCCATATATCTCACATGAATATCGACACTCCGGATCGCTCTAATAAGCTGTTTAAATAGTTAATATTATTAATCAACCTACTATATATATATATATATAAACAGGCACCAATTTATATAGTCTGTGTAAAATTAAATATTTAATCACCTACATTGGGTAGAAAATAATGACAACAAAGAACATGCAACAAGTAAGATATATATATGTAATGTTTAGACAATGTATAATGGTTTCTAAGGTTCTACCATCTGACTAGTCTACTCCTTCACCTCTCCGTTTACTCTCCCACACAGCTATTAGACTTTGTATACTTCATCTTCTACAAACACACATATTATGGTTTATATTATCATATTAAAAGCTCGCTCGACTATCATACCTTGAATATAACCAAATTCTAGCCCCATTAATGGTACTATCTAAACACTGATATTATGTAGTTGGGCACAAATAACTGTATATATGATAAGACGCAATGTATTTAAGATAGATATAATTGAGGTGACCTACCCGTGTTAGGAATTCGAGGGTAAACCATAGCAACATGGATGAATGTCTGTTCAATAGAGAGTGTGCATAGTTTTTAAAAATAAAGTCATGATGAGAACGGTGAATTATCATTCAATGCTAATGACCAACCAATTCAAACTCGGTTATCCCAAACTAATTAAAGTATTTTTTGTTTAAAACCAACTTTAACACGTATACAGAGATATATATATGTACCTATTTACCAAGGCGTTGGGTTAGATGTATATATGTTTCAGCTTGTATACCTAAAAGAACAACGATGCAAACATGCCCACTGATACTGATTTTAGGTAAATAGATTAAAAAATAAAGTCTACTAATTACTAGAGCAAGTAATAGATTCCTTGAATAGGAAATGCCTTACAGATAATAAAGAGAAATATATATAAAGAGATCTTAAAACACAAACAAACACTTAACTAGGCCTCTATAGTAAAAGAGAAATGAATAAAGAGAAAGGGAAAATGACAGAGTCACAGCATAAATGGGTAAATGAATATAGACTACCTACTTCTCTTGTGGTGAGTCTGATTGTGAATAAAAACAAGTTAATAAACTAGACAGCACAATGCGATCTGCTCTGGAAGCTGTGGGCTGTAACTATTAGTTTTCTCCTATATATATATATATATGCATGCACATATGGATACGTACAAATATGCATACACTCATGTACTTGTATGGGTGCATGAATTGTAGACAATAAATATAAATAAGTAATATCAAAGTTTGGGATGAGGGTAGATCAATCTCAAATGGAAGTAGTTGGCATAAAGGAATAGAACTTCAAGAAATAAAACAGATATTGAGATGTTAAAAATATGAATGAAAGAAAGCCCTTACATGTATTGTTCATTTCATCCACAGATCCTCTGCTATGGTTAGGCTCCGAAAAGGCCAATTTGTGTCCACTGTAGACAGTATTTATTATTTTTTAGATAACTATTGTTGTTATATAAGATCTTTGATATCTGAAACTGTTCCCATACACATGTATTCCTTTAATGCGTAGTATCGACATAGGTAAAACAAACAAAATTACAAGAACAAGGCATATATATAGGAAATAAAAATTAATCATAATATCCCCGTAGAGGCCAAGTATATGTCCTTAGAGCACCCATTGTTGCATGCTGAGATTACATAGTGAGAAACCAATGCGCTAAAAACATACCTGGGAGACTGGAGTGCACCTGTACAAATTGACTCCAGTAGTTCAAATACTAGGCCTATGCATGTCTTGCTAGTCCTTAACTCCTGAAAATATACAATGGTAAGATATATTTACTTTACAAAGATACAGAGAAACCTACAGAAATAATATACATATATCTACTTTACAAATATACAGAGAAACCTATAGAAATAATATACATATGTTGTCATTGAGTCAAAGCATCCCGATGATATTGCTGCGCTGTAACAGATTATCGGTGGTCATATATCCAAAAACAAATATGGTTATACAAGTCTATAAGTACGCTATAATACAACTCTTCATATGTCAACATTCGGCCACAGCAAAACATTAATTTGCACCAAGAAAACATTGTCTTTGATGACAATTGACTGAAGGTTTTATATTAAGACAACTATGGCAAACCATTAGAATATTCAAAGTACATTATAGAGGTAATTAAAAAAAATACCTAATGCTAAATGTAAGGTTTCCGAGCAAGCCATAAAGCGAGTAATGTTTACCTGTAAGGTGTCGGCATCCATATAATGCATGAACTTGGGCGCCGGGGGCAAGGCTGCAAGGATCGCACTGCATAATTAATAGGCTATTTTCACCAGTATGTAGTTTATGTCTCTAACGACAAGGTTGTTCTAGTATTTATAAACTATAGCAAGGCAATAACATTTTCCAAAGGTAGGTATGAAAAGGTTAAGTGGGGTGGAGGGAAATAGTGCAAAGAAAATAAATGTAGAGAAGATAGAAGAGAAAAGAAAATATTATAATAGCAGAGTTGGAGAGGTTGTCCACAAACTTATACCATCAGTCGACGATGTAGACTCTGTTTTAAGCCAATCCGTTGCAGGGTTGGACGTGGATGCAGGGCTGTATAAGTAAGATGTTCATTGGAATCATCCTGTACTAAAATATTGTTTACATTTACACATGCTAACTCTCTACAACAAACATCAGGCCCACCATTACCACTACCTCGTTTTACCCACAATAATAACAGAAAACATTGACAATATATCCAACACAATATAAATGATTCGTAGCGCTAACACATAGCAGCATCTTAGTAAACATAACTAATCAAAGTTGTAGCTAAAATAAAGGAAGAATATGTAACCGAGTCTATAACAAATGGCAAGAGACAAACAACCGGAAAAGGAGAATGATAAAAATAAAGAAATGGAAGGATACATTGAGTAAATAAGCAATCTTGCAAGAAAAGGAAACGCAAGAATAGAGTGATAGTGGATGCGTGCATAGTTGGGAATTCACTGGGGAAAGGGTAACATACCCTGACAACTCATTATTTTTTTCATCAGGAGGTACACAATAAGATGCAGCCAGTGACGTGTTAAGACCTGCAAACAAATAGTAGATGAACCGATTAAACTTCGGATTTATAAAACACGCAAACCTACTTGTCTTACATCTCCTATCTGGCTTTATAATCATTATATTAAAATTACTTCATAGAATGAAGTGAAGATATAGATAAACAATGTAGGCAATCATATATATAACGGGCTGATATATGCTATGATCGGTTATGACAGAGAAACAGAGAAAACAATTACCACGCATTAGACTTCTTCCGGAAGCAGAATGAGGAAGACGGGACGCCCATAGAATTAGATCGGATAGATGATCCCATACGGGCCATTCTAATGAGTGGAAATATAAGTATATAAGTGGAAATATGTAAATACATGTACATATCTATTACCCGTAGTTATATAGAGCTCCCATTTTAGGTACAGCGGATCTAGTAAATAGTACAGTAGGGTTCTAAGGGTCGCGAGGATTATATAGAATGATGAGAAATTAAAAATGTAATCAAGATGAGTAAAATGAGAGAAAAAATAACAAACAAATGGTGTGAGAGTGGCAAATACGAGAATATATATATTATGATACTTGTAAGGTCGGGATGTATAACGCGGTATATAATATAAGCTGCAAACTATACCTTGCATCGTCTTCCGTGCTCTTGCGTCAGTCGAGCTTTCATTGGTTAAGAAAGTATAGCTACAATAATTCTAATAGGTGAGTAGTCTATAGTACGCATTGGTTACATAGATGCAATCGAATAGTAAGCATATTATTTGGGCTTCCTCGCGATTACTAGGTTTTTAGTAAATGTTATTAATTACATGGTGCGCGCGTTGTGTGAAAACAATACAGGATTAATTATACTCTCCACCTCTCTCAGCTCTTTCTTTTTCAATTTGACTCATCGTATCTTTCTTATACCTCTTTTTGTTTTCCGTGTCGTTTAAAACAGGAAGATGAAAAAAATAAATCAATTCTATATTGATACACCTTGGCGATTATAAATGTTAAGACTATTAATTTCATTTAACCCAGTTCAAAAACATTTATTTGATATTTTGAGATTATATGGCTGTAGATATATAATAATTAGCTGTTCTGTTGACAAGTATTCAATTGTGTGTATCGATATGAATAATGGTATTTACATATATGTTATGCATACATAGATTTATTCCAAAGTATTTGTGGGTGATGATATGTATGTGTATGTGAAACAACCTCATTCAAAAACGAATTAAGTAATAAAAAGTGGAATGCATGCATATCAAAAAAATATAAAGCATAAAGTGCATATATATATATATATATATACCACCCATATCTGTTTCAAAGGATACTAGATCATATGTAATAGTCGAGTGGCAAGCACTGAAACTCTCAGGCCTCTACCGATTACAGCTAGACTTAATCTGTCAACAAGGATGGTTAGGCTGAACTTTGCATACACAATATTCTTAAACATTATAGTCACAGATTTTTCTTAGAGTAATACAAAATAATTTTATTAAGGGTAATTGGCGCACTAATGAACATCGACAAGTACGTTTGAAATAACTCGTAACCAGAAAAAAGCGAAAAAAAGATTAGCTGGAAGAAACCAGGAAATGCAAATGACAAGACAGGAAGAAAAGTTCAAAAACAATATTTTGTGACATTAAAACATGTGACAGGGAAACAAATGGGGGGCGTAGAGCAACAAAAACCACTTACTCGGGAGTAACCCAGCGTTGAACTGTACGGACTGTATTGGTAACAACTTTGATGCCATTGCTTATCTGTGAATGATATCACTCCATTAAATATACCGTAATATAGTACGACCTTTGTGGGTTTAACTGCTATATATATATGAGTTTATAAGTCATCAATACTAGAATATGCTCCCAAAATCCCGCCTTAGAAAACAACAGGATCAAAACAATATAAAATAAAACAAATAATTGAGCACACTTATAAACATTAGCATATCTGAATGGTTATTAATCCTTAAACTCGATTACATATGAACATGGCTGCCCACTCATCCTTTGTAAATCTTAATCATGTTTTAAATTCTTCCATATATAAATCACCATTAACCATTTGGTCCTATCTAGCAGGTTATGATACTCATTTTGGAAAAGAAAAAAAAAAAAAAAAAAACGGACTTGATGCATTTGACAACGTATTAATATAGATGTGTGTGGTATATGAACAGGAAGAAACGTACACTTGTGTGGTGATTTGCTAAACAATTCCAATACTTGAATGTTATAATGTTTCAAAAGATGCAATACCATATTATAAGCTAAACTGGCGTGATAATTTTATGCAGGTATGCTTTAAAACATTTTTAGAAATACAATGTACAATGTATTAACCTACGTCTGCACGCATCTATGGCATCTACTATGACATATAAATAGATCAAAAAAAAAAAAAAATATAAAACAACAAGATACAATCCAACATAATATATAAAGCAAATACATTTACTTCACCTGAAAAGCTCTTGAGGCTGCTTCACTATGATGTAGAAAAATTCCTAAAGAATGCAATAACTCTTCAACCAATGCGAGAAAGTACGATATGTCGTTGGCAGTTCTCTCCCCGTGATTTTCTATACCATTCTTACAGTGTTGCAGCATAGCTGAGGATATTGATGTCAACTTACAATATATTATTATTCTTTTACTGTATTATTATTATTATTACTATTACTATTACTATTATTATTATTTCTAATAAGACTTTCAAGGGCTCTCCAGTATGTGTATAACATACGCAAATGACAAAGGAATGAGAGTAGGAGATCGATAACATAATCATTAGGTATTATGAAGAAGTGGTAGAAAAAGAAGTTAGAAAAAGTTGGGGGAGAGGCATTACACATAGATTCTCCTCGTATATCCAAATAACTGTGTGAATAAACCATACATCATGATCTTTACTTTATAGCAATCAACTTCCACAGATATATACATATCTGGCCATCATAGCATCAACACTAACAGTTCCAATCATCTGTACACCCTCTCTCTCCTTCCTTCTCCCTCCCACACCCTCTTTCTCACCATTAAATCTACACCTATATATGCACAGGCCCCTATACTTGTATATGAACTCGCATATCCACTATATATTCTTACCATACGCCAATATATATGGGCACGCCCACACTCTATTACTACCACAAACATAACCATCCCTCTCCCTGCCTTACACACCGAGTATGATTTCCACAGCTTTGTCTTTGGGCAAGCTATTGAAAGAATGCGCTGACACTAACTCGTCTGTACTCCATGTGAGTAGGTATCTCTGCCACCCGTATCCTGGATCTGCAAGTTGCTGCCACATTGACATACAGAGCCGTGCCAAATCTATACACCATAAGTAGCGTTAATTGGTTTTATCTCTTAAGAAGTATTCTTATAGGCAGGAAGCTGCAAAGCGTGATATATCTTTAATGTAACCGTAATGGTCTCTAATCATGGGGTAATAGCGCACCTCGAGCACTTTGTCATACAAACATTGGCTGTGGCCTTGAGAGGTAAAGTAGTGATACTGTGAACAACATAAATACTGGGGGGTGATTAGAAGCAGGGTTGTTATCCCTTTAGACACAATATTTTGGACTCGCTAACGTTCATAAAAGACATTTACAGGATGGATATATGTGTCGATGTATACATGTACATACTTTAGTATTTTCATATATATAAGCTAAATACTATTATATATCAGAGTATTCACATGCAGGAGAAGTTTTTGTGACTATTAGTTTCTTCAAGAACCCCAACCAAAAATATGAAGCAAATATACATGAAGGACCACGACATTTCCTAATGTAGGTGCTCGTGCAAATATATGGCTCATGCTCCAATGCATTAGGTAGAGATAAGGACAGAGAAGCTGACTTACTAGTCATGAAGACCATATCGGGCAATACGTCAAGTGTGCTTGGCTTTTGAGGCCACCACGTCCCACCACTGTTTCCAATGGACAACCCATGCAGGGCCAATATCTATTAATCAGTTGTTCTAGCTGAACGCTTCCTCTGCCAGCTATGTACCTTTGCAATCCCAATAACCCACTAAACCAAAACATCAAGGAACTACTAATATTCTTTTATCTATAGCATCGGCTTGTTTTGAAAATAAGCGAAACTTTCTACACTCTTTCATTTCACATAATTGTTGTATTGGAAAACGAGAATACCCAGTTCATATAAATAAGTAGTATTTATGTTTGTATTTGGGGTAAGAAATAGTTTATATAGCCTAGAAACTGAATGACATTGTATCAACATATCCCAAGGAAATGTATGCACTGCTTAGCCGATTACCTAGTAATGAATATCTGTGTAGAGGCTGCATTGGTTTTCAACGGGAAAGAGAGTTACTTAAAGAAAAAGATATATAAAACGAAAGGTAAAACAGAAGGTGAGGATTATCATACTCTGAGAGGTATCTATCCAAAGTAGACATAATCACATCTATGGCAGTAAGCACTCCGTGATGGAGCAATACCTGTCAGAAATAATGCAATAAATTAGCTATACTGTTCGTTTTTACTGGTTAAACAATTAAAAACAAAGTAAGTCATAGAAACAAATAGAGATTAGATGAAGCGTGCAGAAAAGTCACTGCGTTTCTATTTTTCTATAATGTAAGCTATGAATTGAAATTCTTGGTATGCAAACTGTAAACAATATAAAAATGGGGTTTTAAACGCAAGACATTCCTGAACAATGTGTGATTTGGCCCCTCTCCCTCTCCATCCCTGCTGATTATACTACGCTCACCTGTCTATTATGACTATAACGTGCGACAATACTCAGATGGCCGCCTATAGAAGAAATATAGGATAGCCTATGGACCACGTCAATTGGCCAAACTTTATCGTTTTTCTCTACATTCACTAGCTCTGAATAAGTTGGCCGGGAGAATGAAATGTATAAATATATATTTAAAAAAATAAAAAATGGAAAATGACATAAGACGGGAGAAAGAAAAATAGAGTAAATAGAAAGACGAAAAAGAGAGTTAAAGGGAAAGGGGTGAAATGGGAGGGCACTAACAGTGAAGATATAGAATAATATAGACCCTATCAAGTCAAGAAAAGGTTGTACATGTTGATAGTTAAGTGTAGAAGGGAGTGAGCTGTGAAACTTGCTTCACTTGGCTCCGTGACAGAGTAAGTGACAATAGTCTACCAAGAATATATGGATAAGTAGGTATGTTTGGCCTGATGGTAATTAGTGTAATAGTGTTTCTTTCATATATTCTAACTATTGGTCCAATTTCTCTTATTTTCAACTAGAAATATTTACGTGAACGTATCGTTTTATTTATACACAATTGAATGGGTGGGTGTTTGCGCTGATATTTATTTGGATGGACATATACGTATATATGCTCGAATGTGGACGTAAGAGTAGAAGGGATCGTGATAGGATTATATATGGTGAGTAAAAAGAGGAATATGCCATAAAAATAAATAATGAAACCTCAATAACAATATGGAAGGGCAGAAGTACTACCTTTCCTAAATGTAAGAGAATGGGCTAAGAACTCTTGAACCAATAATATAACTGCCCAAAATGGATGCCCCAAATCATCTGATTGTATAAATACGCTATCAGTCTCCTGACCTCCCGGTAAAGGGTTCTGTCGTGGTCTAGCTTTACCATACAGACTCCTGAAAGCCTCTGTATAGGTCTGGAAGGGAAAGCATATCCCCTATGGCAAAGATAGTGATAGTGTTATAATGGTGGTGTAGGGGATGAAGCCTTAGGTGCGGGTATGTATTGGGAGGTGAAGGAGGAGAATCGTTTGTGGGTGTGTGGGATGACAATAATAGTACATACATATGGGAAGGATTGCGGAAATATATATATGCCATGCAAATGTGATAGGTTAACGAATCACCTACGCGTTCTTGGTCGAGTAAAGCTTGCATAATTAGGGTATCTAATCCTTCTGCGGCACGGCTATTGAAACATAGTGCATCGATTCAGTAGAATGATGTGATGAACAAGAGAAGAGAGAGTAGAAGCCATCAGAAGTCGGTTAACATAGAGCAATTGCACAATAAATAAACAAGGTAGGGAAATGTAAGATGTGGTTTGTACTAGTGTTTATATACCCTATAGCATATATACACTATAACATATATACACTATAATATATATAAACTATAACATATATACACTATAACATACATGTACTATAACATATATACACTATAACATATATACACTATAACATATATTGGTTGGTACGTTTGTGTGTCTTTCACACATTTTGGTAAGTCTTTTCATAAAATATGTTGGAGTGGTTCTTGTTTACCTCTGCACGTTTATGCACATTCCTGTTTGTGTGCTGGCGTGAAATAACTATTAAGAAAGTACGGCAATATTAATAACAGAAATGACAAAGAGCACAAGTAGAGAAAGATTAATATATATAAAAATAAAAAAATAAGAGCGAAAAGAGGGGAGGTGAAAGATTTGAAACGTACCTAAACCACATAAGCTCAGGGCGGATGCAGCTTTCACATCTTGCATTGAGAGGTATTTGGTGTACCATCCCAAATTCATCTGGTGTCAAATAACTATTATATGTCACAGAACTCATTACGTTTGCTTTCCGTAGAGGTGGAAAGAAGATAAAATTATATACTAAGCACGCTTTTGTTAAAGGAGAATATCTACACAATAGAAGATGGCCATCTGTATTTTTTATTCCGAACTTAAGTTCAAAAGGTATTAAGACCACTTATCAATAGGTAAAATAGGTAAATAACAACTGTTGAACCATGAACCATTTATATACATAAAACGCAATAAATCTATGCGAGCCAACTTGGATCACTTGGGGCTCATTACCTACAAAAACTTAATAAAAATTGAGAGGTATAATTCATTAAATAATTGGCTAATGAAGCACCACCGCATAAGTATTTTAATGTTGTTATTGTGCTTTCTTATTGCTAATAAAGTCTACAGGGGCCAATATAATGGCGTATATTTTGGAAATGATCTCTAGACCAATCCCCAATGAGATAGTACGGGACATCTTAGAGATGCCAAACTAGATCTATTCTTTTTAGAACTACTAGTATTTTAGTATTTAGGTCTGGTTTTATCCATAACTCATTAAACTATCATAAATGGAAGTAGTGTAAAATCCCATATATACTAAGCACTAATCTTTTTATGTTTAAACCTTTCTAGAGAAATCATAAAAATGGTTTTTCTTGATAAACACAAGGTTAGTAAATATGATAACTAGGAACACTCAAGATCGTTATAGTTAGGTGGCTTATAACAATTATAAGCTGGATAACACTGAATTCTATATTCGTCATTCTGGCATGTTCCAATTGTAGTAGACCACCCAGTATGCTCATGGAAGTTAAACAGATTTTTTAGAGCATTAGTGGTAATAAATTATATTTGAAAACATCTTCAGTATCTTTTTTGTAAAAAATAGTATAGCAACTTTTGTTTCCAAGTCTAGTATTATATGGTCTCTAAAATTTTATAATTTTAAAAACACATGTATTAAGCAAGAGCACTACTAAGATCATGTTTCATCAATGTATTTATAACAATTTATGTTATACAGCGTTTTTATGATAAATCTACTCCTGATAACGATTACTGCAATGAAATCTCTGTGCTGTCAGTAATTTGAAAATCAAACCTATAACGTGATTAATAGAATTGCAAGTTTTTTCCCTTTAATTTTTTTAAAAGTTATTTTTTATTGTAGTTTACTTTTCAAAATAATGTCTCCATACATAAGATAGTGCTAAAAAGGCACAAGCTTGACAAGTATTTACTAAATCTTCTTTATGTGCCTAATCGTAGATTGTATGCCAATAATATTATATTAACATCTGAGAAGCTGAATTGTACAATATTGTATACAACATTGGTTATGCTCTTCTAAATATAAATTAATAAGTATTTACTAAATCTTCTTAATGTGCCTAATCGTAAATTGTACGCCAATAATATATATATATATATATTAACATCTAAGATAAACTGAATTGTACAATATTGCATACAGGATTTTTTATGCTCTTCAACAGATAAAGAAAATGATGTATTTAGTTTAAATATTTTTAATATAGATGGCTGACAATTTCATTAATCTGGAAATGGCATTTTATCAAGTATCTGTTGCCAATAAAAAACAAATAAGCTTTTTTGCTGGGAATAATAAGTAGAGACATGGGCATTCCTGGGACTTATATTCGTTTAGAAAGAGAGAAAATACCGAATTGAAGGGCGTTTTAGCATGTCCCTTTGCTTACACAATGTACAGATATGCTACGACATATTTTTATTATTAAAAAAGTCAGCAGGGCTTTTCCTAGGCAGGATGCTTAAGTATGTATTATCTAAACCCAAAACATGTGATCTGAAGTGGCTTATTATATAGTTGCAGGATCCCTATCATTGGCTGGTTCAATTTTGATCGATCAACTTGGATTACTGCTTAATTAACACCAATAGATTACACTAACTATTTTTCCCAGGCTATATATACATGCAACAATAATTGCTAATAATACTACATGTTCATGGCTATAAAAAGAAATACCTGTACTAATTCAATATTCCTGTTTTTAACATTTTTATTACAATAAAACATCAGATAAAACAACTTAACCCATAAGTAAAATTC
Organism: Ichthyophonus hoferi; assembly: GCA_002751075.1. Lineage (NCBI taxonomy): Eukaryota > Ichthyosporea > Ichthyophonida > Ichthyophonidae > Ichthyophonus > Ichthyophonus hoferi. The sequence continues at coordinate 98,448 of NAOQ01000019.1, forward strand.
GAATTTCAAGATAATAAGCCCACATATCTCCAAACAGGTTTTATTGAAGAACTAAATACTTTTAATTGTGCAAGGCCAAAGGTAAGTTACAAGTTACATGACAGGTAATCTAATAAATAATTTGATATGGCTAGAACCCTATCCCATTAAGTAGTTCATAAATCAGCTCCGGACTACATATTAGATCCGTCTCTTCCTTAGACTAATGAAGACTAAATATGTTATATTCAAAATATGTTTTTCGTGTTAACGTTCATTTTACAGACTAATTTAAATGATTTCATGTACGCTAACAGCCAAAAACAAAATACACTTATATGGGCCTTTGTTTCTAGTCGATAGCATCTGCTATCACAATTATTCTATAACATTTCTGGAATAACACATTATTCGCTAAATTATAAATAAGCTCTATGCCTGATAAGCACCCAAGGTAGCCACAGGAAATATTTCCAACTGCTTATTAAGGTCCTTGCAATTCAAAGATCCTGAAAACTGTGGTGAAGTTTTTTTTAGTCAGCGAGATATTATGCAATGCTAAGCTCTACAAGCTCATGATGCGCCATTTTTTGTTTTCAATCATTTGTATCCACTCCTCTCCAGCACCTTAATCTGCTTAGTCAAGTTAAAACTTTTTATAGCATGTTAAAGTGCACTGTGTGACTTCTGTAGTCCTAAACTTTATTCTAGGCAACCAGTTGAATATCGCGCCTGATGAGAAGGCACTTCCCTTTATCAGGTAAGATTCTTATTGATATAAGAGGCCCGGTAGTAACCTCGGTATGGAAACTAAAGCTTTTAAGGTGATGATTGGAACAACAGCAAATAGGTGCTTATTATGAAATATGCAGATAATCTAAATTGCATGCATTATTGACGTTTATGTTATATAGACTTTAATATCTGTAAGTAGTCGTAAGTGAATATTTGAATACATAAATATATGCGAAAGAACGAAATGCAAAACAAAATGACAGAAACATCAAAGGAAAACAGATGTTTTAAAATATAGCTGAAGTTTATTGTGAAAGAAGATATATGCCGATGAGCCCAAAAAAGGTTAAAACTCAAAACAGTATATTGGTAATTAAATTATTTACATTGGCTACGTTTACATACCTTATGATTGTTACCCTTGTCATAACACAACTACAAGATTGTAAAGGATAAAAGCATAAATAGTCAAATAGTATGTCAAAAATTTGTTACCTTTCAAAAACATGCAAAGAAATTAACACGCTATGTATGAGAATATGACCGCTGTCTATCAATATAAGAAAGCAAATGTACTCCAGATATATGTCTATAAGAATGTTTAATCAATATATACCGCGTAACTATTATTTAGTGCAAAACCAGTTCTTACCTTGAGAGATCTATTTGTTGGCTTGCCAAATACAATACCATAGCTCTTAAGTGCCTCCATTGTTTTGGTGTTGTTGGAATTTACTCTCTGTAGAAAGAAGGGCAAGTAAGACAAGGATGTTAGCAAGGTCAATAATGTGAACTTGCATATAGGTAAACTGCTTTTATATAAAACGTCAAAGATAGAACATCCAGGTAACATGAAATAAGTAGAAATGCACTAACAAGGGTAAACGTTTATACCTGCACTTTTATTATAGAGGCAATAAAGGTTGGCCCCTTAGACTTGGTCATTTTTTGATGGTGTCCAACAGCCGGTGAATCTAATATCGCTGTTATCGTTGCCTGTCGACTATTTAAGCTTGCCAAAACGTGCTTGTCCGCCTAAACACCATAAAGAAACAAAACAAATGAACATCAATATATTGCCAGATACTTTGTTACTAATCCATTGATACTTCGAAAATAAAATTAGAAGTATTTATTTGTTTTTGTTTTTTTTTTGTTTTTCCCCTTCAATTTTTGATTAGGCAAATGCATGCTTACTCCGTACGCATATTTATTTTTCAATGTGCCGAACAAACACAACAAGATTTACATAAAAATGTAATAGACAAGAGATAATGTAGGGAGGGAGTAGAGGTTAAAAAAAACCAAAATTGAGTTAAAGCAGAAGGAAAAAACAAATATTACATAAGTACAAGTAGAACATAATCAAGAAAATACCATATAGATTAGTGTAAGCCAGTATAATCTCAGCACCAAAGCCTTGGCCTTCTTTCCTCTGTTTCACATGCAAAGTAAAATATGCATAATAATCATAATCTCAAGAATTCAGCATAATTTATATAAACGCTTTGGTGCTGTTCATGTGGTATGATCACAGTAGTTATTTCTTAATTTGACATACCCTGGCTTTCCAACAAGGACGCTGCAGTGCAGCAGTCTGTGCATTTTTCAACTGCTCTATTACTTGAAGCCCCGAAAGTCGTTTGTTTTCAATGTCTTGTCTTTATTTCACACCGCACAGGTTAAATGTGATACCCGCTAGGCTTATAACCATAGACACTGCCACATTTTGTAACCTATAGTTATACCGTTAAAACACCGATAGAAAAATTACTTTACTATACCGGTGTATATATTGAAGAAGTATACAAAGAATAACTCAAAGTATATAATTTGTGAGTGTGAGTGTGTGCGAATGTGCAAGGGAAAGATAAAGGGAAAGGTGAATGAAAGTAAGAACATGATAAATCTACGGAGCATGCACATACCTTAAGGCAGTCTCATTGTCATCTTCAATGATAGGGTTAATCTGGCTACAGATTACCTAGAGGCAAGTAAAGTCACAAATTGGTGTCAATTAATATTTCTTTGTTCAGATGTAATTATATTTATATGTGGAAAATTATGATAATGTATGTGTCAATATGAATGAATGCATGTATGTGTATGTATCTTGGTAAATAAATGGTTGTAAAAACATAAAAGTTGTGCCCTTCTAGGTATATTTGTATTGTTTTAAATATTTTTCAAAAATCCTGTGTCCTAGGCGCGTATGTGTGCTTGTATACACAGGTGCACTCTTCAACCAACAATGATGGAACTCTCTTATATATATATATACACATACACATATACATACATACATACATTTAATAAGGTGGTGGCAACCTCTGGATCTGTTCTAAACACAGCCATATCTAGAAGCTGCATTGATAGAAACCATACATAGTAAATCAATGATCTTAATAGAGAATAAAATGACTAGGGTAAGTAACTACATGAGCAATATTAAGTGGCTAAATGACAATGAATAAATGACACTCCCATATTTTAAACTTGATATAAAATGAAAAATGCGTATATATATGTTGTATGCGCTATATCTTAACTTAGCCTTGACTAATTCATCACGGACAGTAAGGTTGAGCATATAAACAACTGGAAGATGGTATGCATCTAGAGATAGCTGTGGTTAATAGCCCTTCTTTATTAACACAAAATAAAATAAAATAAAGTCCTATATATTTGTGGTCATTTCCATAGATACTATAGTATATCATAGAAAAAGTAGAAAGGCATTCAAGTAGTAAATCAGAAGCCATTTGTGGCCTGTAAATAACAAATAAAAACCACTAAAAATACTAGATGCTGTCTTACACAAGGCATAAACGATCATTACATGTACAACGTATTACCCGGCAAAGTACCGAGCGGGCCAAATGTTTGAATTAATTAGAACATCAACCACCGGACAGCAACGTACTGTAAGCCATACCTCATTAATACTGCTCATTTTATGCCCCATGGTAAAAGCCGGAAGTTCCAAAAGCTTGGAGAAATCAGATAAACTCAGTCCTTCCGAGCATGCCTAGATATCTCAGTGTAAGTAATGTAGTAAAAACTGTTAAACTTAAAAGTAACCGCACTGGTTGAAGGAAATAAAAGTAAAAGAGAAACTCTATAAACGCAAACAAAAGGAAACAGCGGTAAAACTAGATCAAAACAAAAGAGTAATAGAAAGAATATAAACCATTTTAAAAATGTGACTTATTATGATTGGGATAGGAAACATGCATTTGTTTACGCTTAGAAGAAAAATAGGTCAATATAATAGCTATATAACATAAGTAAAGTCTCAAAACAGCAACAAAAGAATTGCCGAAAACTTATAGGTTTACCAAAACTTAATGTGATGACAAAGGTGCCTATCATAAAAAGGTGACTACCTGCAATGCTTTCAATATAAGCCATTCATGTTTAATGTAGAATGATCGCTCGACATACTGATGTAGTATGTCCGCCAGTGCCGCGTGGTCCCCTGTTATATGTAGGAAACAAATTATTATCACAGGCCAATGTTAATATGACCATTGCAAACGGAATACCACTCTCAATCAGGTTCTTCTTATAGTTCCTTTTTTTCCATATATGTACATATATGTTAGGATATGTTTATATACCTGTGTACATATATATTGGCCTTTGTAATATACTAAAAGTATAAAAATACTTTATAGACTCAACAGAGAGTAAATTACCATTATTTACACAGATATTAATTTTTTCTTTAATCTGTTTTAAACTCATTCGTGTCACTTGCTGTACTGGTTTGATAATCAGCTGAGTTGTTTCATTTTTTTTTGTTACAGTGCTTTGTGTTTTTTCCATTTGGTCTGCAATCTTGTTGTGCTGTATCTTCTCCTTTGGGGGTAAAGTAGTGTTTACAACAACCTGCTGAATTAGGCTAGATCAGATGGTGATCGACTATTATTAAAAAAATGGTGTTCTGGAATTTGGTCTTATTGATGATAGTCTAGTATGTGTGGTTTGATAATGATGGGATAGGGTTATTGGGTAAGCGTTATTTGATAGATAGAGGAAAACTGCATTATTACAAAACATGCAATAACCCAGACTATTTAACAGTGGGTTTTTACATTTTTATGATCACAGTATGCTTTAAAAGTAACTATGACTTAAAGTAAAAACTCCATTGGAATTATCTTAAAATACAAATTTCATAATTGTGCATATTTTAGTTTATATGTACCTGTGCTAATTGATGATAGTAACAAGTAGTAAATATATAATGAATTTTTAATTTTTAAATTCTAATTTAAAAAGGCTGTATTAGTTATTAACTAGACAGGTAGGAATGACGTACATTTGGGCCATCAAGAGGAAGACCAAACTCTGACAACAACGCAACTGTAAATTTTAATAAAGAATATATTTGTCAGACAC
>NAOQ01000019.1:107665-141010 GCA_002751075.1 Ichthyophonus hoferi
TCAGATTAAATTATGGGGGGGGTCTGTAAGACAGGAATTTTTTTCATAGTTGCGCAAATCACCAGATTAGGATTAATTTACGAAAGGCGCGAAATAATAAATATAAACAGAGTTATAATAAATAAAATACACAGATTAGCTTTAGATAAGAGATAATAGGAACTGTATATGTATTTGTATATTTGTATTTATAAATACTATAGGAAATAACATTCCTTTGTATATAATTAATATCAGTAACCAGAAAGCACATCAATTTTGACATATAGAAGCATACACACGCACATTTAGATATACCTCGTATACTTATCTTACACACTACAAACGTACAGACAGGCATATACCCACACACACTAGGCTAGGTGCGAAACGTTCATCACAGCCTCAACAGCTATAAGTCTTATGCCTTTATATTTATAAGGGGGAGGATGGTGCACTCTGAGGGCTTACTACAGGTGGGCTGTCGCATTAGAGTCAAGAAGTTTGACGGGGAAGAGGATGTTTGGCGTAAGTACATCTCGTTTAATATTCTTTATTTACAATCTTATTCAATACCCGGAATATATTGCCTCTATTTTTTTTCTTTCTCTAGTTGTTCTTTCTTTCTCTTATATATATATATATATATATATTGGTGTGTATGTTTATTATATCTTTGGTAAGAGTACTATTGAATGTAGTGAGGTTCAAAGAGCGCAGCGATGAAGAATAATTATTGCTATATCTTTTATTTCAAGTAAAATAGGGGTAAATTAAATTAAAAGAGGAAGAGAAGGAGTAGGTCTATCCTTAGGCTTATTAATAATAAGACGAGATAATGTTTCTGTGTAGCATAACAATGGCAAAACTTTATGAAATAAGAAGATGTAATGAAAAACGAAGTTGTAAAGGGAACATACTTTAGAGACGGAATAAGAGGCATGTATAGAGAGGTGACACATATGAGGGAGGAGGAGTGGAAGGATTTAAATGGGCAGGAAAGGTAAAGAAACTGAATACAGAGAGATGGAAAAGTGACTTAGATTGTGGGGTCTGTTAAGAAAAGAGAGACTTGGAGAGAAGTATTGTTGGGGTAAAACGGAATACATAATAATAGGACAGAGTAAAACAGGTGTGTGTGGATAGGGAGGGTGAGATTTATATATTTATACATCAAGATAATCCTGCTGGTAATAACAATCAACAAACAACCTAGTGGTGTACATGTGAGACATGCATAGACGTTTTATACACTTAAATAGTAGTAATGGGTGTATGGAGAAAATAAAGGCATGCCAGGAAATAACGGCAACATACAACATATTATATGCATGAGTGGCGGGCTAGGGACCTACGAAAGGAAACATAAGAAGGAGGCGAAGCAATATGTTGGATGGATGGGACATTATATAGGTGTCTTTTATATATATATATATATATAGGTGTTTATAAGTAAGTAGTGTATGGAGATAGGGACATATATGATCATGAATTACTAAGCCTTGCATTTCATACCAATCATAATGGGTATGAGCAACAACACATACTATTCGCAGGAGAAGTGTATACAAATTGCGTATTTTTAAGTAGGGTACTCAAGCTAACCTGTCTATTTTTCACTTTTACTTTACAGAACTTGCAGAAATTCTTAGTCAGAGGACGACATTAACTGGTGTTATCCAATATTACGTTCATTATGTCGATTGTAAGTTTATATCTTATATTATTTCTTTATTATTGCAATTGTATGCCTTATGTTATTTCTTTAGTGGTCTTAACAGTGGCTATGAATGATAATTTGGGTGGCATACATATACGCCCGTTATTTCATTTTGTGTTCTTTTTTTTCTTTCTTTTTTTTCTTTTTTTTTTTTGGGTTTTTAGATATATCTGGACCAGTTTCCAGATGATTATTTGTAAATCATAATTTGTTGATGTTTGGTTAAATCATTTGTTGCAATTTTAGGATGGCCATTCCTCTGGTTCTTTTCTTTTCTAGATAGTGCGTATTCTAATCATGGTCGAATAAAGGATAAAAGACCATTATATATACCTTGTGTATTTGAACCTCTTCCTAAAATATTGCAGATGCATTGATGCCTATCAATTTCTCTAGACCTGTACTGAATTAGAATGGAAAAAGGTATAAGGCTAGATAAGAAGATATTTATATATGCTGTTTATCAAAGTTAGTTTGACAAGGTTAAAGGGGTTGAGGCTAGGAACCTAGGAAGATTAATAGACATGGAAGAGGTCTTGGTCTGTATACAGGAAGAGTATATACAATTGCTAAATACTAAACATTTACAGTCAACAAGCGTCTTGATGAATGGGTTGAGGAGAATAGAATGGATCCGTCTACCATCTTACCCGCAGAACCTAAGTGTGAGTTACTGTCATCTGTGTATATATATATATGTTAGGTCTTATTTGGCCTATATAGATATGTTACAATAAGGATACTGATATGTTTGTATATTCATATACCTACATTATCATAGACACAACGTGCATATACGTTTTCTTATATATGTATACATGTATGTTTGACAATGCATATAAACAACTTTTTCCATATTTATTTATGATGTGTTCAAGTATGTATGTGTATATAAATCTGGATCATTATCCGATGAATACATTCATGTAATCACTATTCTGCAGGTCATGTTCTTCAGTGACCTACCCGTTTTGCTGACTTATCTGAGCATTTATCCTCCTGTTGCTCTTGCATTGGATTGACAGCGTTTTCATGTAGGCACATATTACAAATCTAAAAATACTTTTTTAAATTTATTTGACTAACAATCATACAGCTGCCAAGTGCAAGACCTCTGGTGGAGCAGGACAGCCATCGAAATCTGACCGTCCATCAAAGGTGGTCATTCTGTTATTCCCCATTCTTATAATGTATAAATGCGTAGTGAGGCAGGCATACATACACACTAACTCATATATATATATAAGATGTATTATTTTTATATTATGCATTGGGGGCGTATCCCCCTCTGTGAGTATACTTATCACTAATATATGAATATATGATACATTTACAGTTAGGAAATCGTTCAAAAAAACATGACTCGTGTATGTCAACACCTGTAACTCCAAAAGGTAAAGGCATTTTCTTATGACAATCATATTGTTTGATAGACGATATATGGAGTTGGTGGGCGTGTATGAGTGTTGATTATGGTGTGTACTGTGAAAGATATAATACTGTATTTTATCTTTACTATGCAGGTTTAGCTAAAAACAATTATAACTGTAGTACTACTTGTGATCCACATCCAATCCGCTGCTAAAGCTCTAACATTATATATTACCTTCTCACCATATGTTCATCATGTATTATTCCGAGCAATGTGATGGATGTGAGATGTATAGTGGGTTTGAGTTGTATTGTATATACCGGTAATTCATATTATATATGAATGTATGTATGTATTATAAATAACACTAACTTGTGGTTTTGGATATTAGGCTTTGTAAAATTTCAATTTAAATTTTTTTAAAATAAAAATGAAACATAGGAAAACATGTGACTTGTATCTTGTTATTGAGGGGTTGATATTTGTATACACAAAGAAACCAGAAATGTGGATATTGTGTTTGTACATTATAGTATGTAACTATGAGGCATCTCATGACTACTTTGTGTGGAAAATACTTGCATGTTGTGAAATGGTTAGAAGTAAAGCCATCGATGCAAAGAAAACAAAAAAGTAAAGAGGAAAGGGTATATGATTTTTTGTATTGGCATTGCGTTTTTTATTGTATTGTGCATTTGTACTGTAATGGTGTAACCCCTTCTCGTTAAATGCCTTTATTACGCTCTTATTACGATATTATGAACTTGATAAAAATTAATTAATGGTGTGCATGACTTATAATGTCCCTCTTGCTGGTTGTACAATAAGATATGACCAACATGAGTATTCAATTCACTTTGAACTGTCATACCTCGCGGTTGAGTATAACACCGACTCTCCTCTGCAGAAGGATTATCTGACACCGAGACAACAATAGGTAACACTCCCTCTGTGTCATCTACCTTTAAGTCTTTTCCTTATGATTCTACTCTTTTAGATCTTTGTTGTTTACATGATTTGTCTCCCCATATCCTTTCCGTAATATGACTTAGTTGTGGCCGTCCAATGGTGTTTAACCGTCAACTCTTATCTATTTTCATGCATTAGGAGGCGCTTACTACGTACACTGCCTCTTGGCTGTGCAATCACTCCTGGTTTTTAATTGGATTTTACAGATATATGTCGTTAAGAATGGTGTACTATAATATGATACAGATGATATAATATGATTATTTCTGTGATATAGCATGCGATTATAAGTTACAAAATGATATGATATGGAAATGTAAATATGTAGGAAGGAGATACTTGGCTAGAAAAGTGTAAAGAGAGGTTATTAATGTTGTCTGGGATACTATTTCCTATATCATTTTAAATATATACTTGTTTTTAAAAAACATAGCCGTATACTTCAGAAGCTGTGATCAGACTGAATATATGATAATTAGAGAATGTACGATCAATGAAATGGTGTGTTTAAATGGTGGGCTATTGTAATAAATGGGCAATTCTCAATTTTCTTTGCTATTTTTTGTCTCCTGACCTCTTTCTTATGATAATAATGTTATCTCTGATTACTCCTATTTCTTAGTACTAGTTCTTTTAGTTGCTTAACTAAAAGGCTGTTGGCTATCTCATGGTCTTCTTCATACCTATTTCATTGTCGCTTCTCCAAATGCTAGAGGTCCGTGGTTTCACCTCTGGAGTGGTGATTGTCTCTAAAAGTGTAGGCCGAGAATGATACTGAAGTTTTGCTTTTAGTATTGTACCTATCTTTATTGGCTATAAATTCAGTAATTTACTGTGTCCCTCCACTCTTTTTATTCCTCATTAAGCTTACCACTTCCTTCCCATATATACCGGTGTAGTTGTAAAACATTCTGACACGATGCTCCCGTCAGCTCGACGAGGAGGTCTTAAGCTACAGAGACATACACCCCGTCCTAAAAGAACTATATCAGAAGCTGATGATGTATGTGACTGGTACATATAGTCTAACTATTCTTGTATTATAATTGGAGGTTTGTGAGGTTTGAGGCATGAAAAGGAAGAAAATGATGTACATTCTAATGTAAAAAGGAAAGAACGGGCTAATTGTGTGTCTCTATGTCTATGGCTAACTTGTATATCTGCCTTCACAGGCATCGACGATATCTAAAAAGAAATTGCACTCAGACACCGAAGAGGTATGGGTTCTTGCTCTCTTCTTATTACCTCTTATTACATCAGTGTATTTTTTTTTCTAACTGTGTTTCTTGTTTCTCTCTTCCCTCTTTATCATAGTCTTTCTTTGCTTATTTTTCTATCACTCTTCATAAGTATGTATTTATATATAAAGGGAAAAAGCACCGCTATACTACTGCCTTTACCTTTGACGGAGATTTCTTTCTCAGTGTACTCCATCTTCATTTATAAATGACATAAAAATGAAAATGAGTATTGGGATAGACAGGTACGATATTGTGTTCGAGAGTTCATAGAATGTATATCTACGCTTATAATACTAAATACTAATAATGCAATTACAGGCGCTGAGTGTCAAAGGTGAAGGGGAGTACAATGATGAGGTAGGGCATTGTTCTGCTTTTCCCTTATGCTCTCCTAACAAGTCCTTTATGTTGTGCTTGCACAGGCTTATATTCCCCTGCCTCCCGTTACAACTTTTACATATCTTGTCTTATTCTTTTCTTCTTCTTGCTCTTCTTACTTCTTTTAAATTTTTTAATTAAAACTGTGGGATTGTTTTCTTTTTTTCCAACATCCTGTGGTACTTCATAAGCCCCCGTGATTATCCATTCTATCTGGTGTTTACTCTATGTGTGTATATCATACTCTAATATATATATATACGTATACGTATCTATATTTTAATTTTAGCTTGCTAGTGGTTGTGTATTTAGGTATAACCATACAAAACCTGTTCTATAACTTTTTTTTTCCCATCTTTGTTTTTCTGTCTATGTGATACTATATATAGGGGAAAGAAGCAAGGATATACTACCTTAAAGCACCAATTCTATTCACGATTGATTCCTTCTTTTGAATATAAAAAATAGTATTAATTTGCCGACATGTCACGATTGATTTGTGCCTCAAAAATAACCCACATCTTTGTCGGAGACCATATATATATATTTGATTATGCGTGGGAACCCTACCCATATACCTTCTATCTACCACTATCTGTTGTTCTCATCATTTAATATCTTTGACATCTGAGGATTATAGCAAGGTAATGTTGTTTTGTGTTGCGAAAAAGAAATTATATCTGATAGTATATACTATAGGCTGTAAGCGACGAGGATGTTGATGTTAGAGCAATGACTACCCATAGAGAAGCTACTGACTCGATTACACGCATGAAAAACATCAGTCTTATAGGTATCTCTGCTTGACTTTATATGTAAATATGAACTCCATACCGAACGACATAAATTTACATATAGAGGCATATATATATACATACATGCAAGTGCACCTATATTTATTTTCACTTGTTTCATTTTTTTCTTGCTTATTCCTGTGACTAATTCTGAGTTGGTTTGTCTTTTATAGATATAATATTTTTGTAGTTACAGTTGTCGTATTCCAAGCTCACACAAAAGGATCTATATTTACTTACCCTATTTTTTCAATATATAGGAGCGTTTTTTATGCGATGTTCCTTGTATTTATATATATAATGGAAGCATCCTTGAAGTGTGCATTGTTTTCAAGGGATAAGGGATGGTATGGGTTCATAGTGACGTCCACTTATGCGTGACCTAATCGAAACGCAATAGAATATTAAATTGTACTACTGTCTTCTGTGTGCTTTTGATGCACCCATACCATACCATACCTTTGCCACTACCAAATGTAAACATGTTCCATCTCGGAAATAATTTCAAACATTGTTAAGTACAATATTATATTATTAATATAGTTACGTGACTAGTGTTACTATCACAATATTACCGACGTCTTATTATATATATATATATACTTTGCATTCTCCTTCTACTATTGTCTAGCCATCCATACTCTTACTATGTTTTCAAACCTGCATGCCTACCATTACTATTTCCCCTAATTCTACTTATTCTTGCAATGTTTTTTCTTTCTTTCCATGTTCTGTTTTTTTATTATTTATTATTTTTATTTGTCTTTTTTCTCCTGTAAGCAGTCTCACCTGCAACACCACCTGCCCATCCTTCTATATATCTATATTTATTTACTATGCTTAGATACCATGTTTTGTAGAATCCGGTATGACTTGGTATCGTTCCCCATACAGAGATGGGAAAGTTTCAAGTAAATCCATGGTATTTTGCACCCTATCCTGAAGAATTAGCCACCTTACCCGTCATATACATCTGTGAGTTTTGCTTGAAGTATCTCAAGTCCAAAACGTGTCTAGCCCGACATAGGGTAAGTTCATTCATATACTCGCGCTGCTCTCCTATTTGTTTGGTTTTTTTTCTTTTTCCCTTTGTATTTCTCTTCCACTATCTTTATGTTTCCCCTACCAATTACTTAATTACATGCATATCCTACACCAACTTAATAGTCCTAGACTATGTAAGCCATAACCGCACAGTAATATAATATTACCTTTACTCCATCGTAACATTTAAGTACGATGTGCTTAATGTTGGTCCTATCACTTTGTACATGAGAGGGTTGTGGGGTGATTTCCTTAAACCTATTGGTCACTAATGACTCATCCAAACAAAGCAATCACGTGCATATAAACATGTGGGTGGACCTATTACTAATTGTGGTATATGTTGTTCGAGCAGAAAAAGTGCGTCTTAATGTTCCCACCGGGCAATGAAATATATCGGCAAAACAACGTCTCCTTTTTTGAAATCGATGGAAGAAAAAATAGAGTAAAAACCGTTTTCCCTTTCACCCCACTTATATATTTATTTACTCATCTATTCATGTAAGCAAGCATATATGTGGATATGCATGGAGATATGTCCATATTGATATGCAACATATTTATAATACACACCATGTACTGTTGTTATTTTTTTATACAGTTACCTCTGTGATAATCTGTATATAAAAATATGTATATGCCTTTACGTTTATGCTATTCATTAATAGTGTGCACATATATCTATAAAAACATTTATGTACTTATTATTACACCCAATAAAACTCCATAATCTCTGCCCCACTTAGAATCTCTCTTTTGTTTATTTTTCTGTTAGGCGGCCAATAAATAATACTTCTTTAACTTTGGTGAGTACAAAACCAAAAACCTTTTAACGATGTAGATTATAGCAAATAGATGGCTAGAGAAATGTCGAGTTGCATCATTTCTGATACCCTGCCCCACAGTATTACTGCCAGAGACTATGTATGTTGGCCAAACTATTTTTGGACCATAAAACATTGTTTTATGACACAGATCCCTTCTTGTTTTACCTGATGACTGAATATGACGCACATGGCATGCATTTAGTCGGCTACTTTTCAAAGGTTATTTTTGACAACAACTACCTCTACCTATATATATACTAGTGTACAAGTATGTGTATATATATTTATGGGCATGCATGTGTAACTACTGGTATAAATTTATATATTAATATATTGCTATATGAATAGGTACGTACCCGTAATGTTGTCTCATATCACTCCTTCATTTAGTTATATATATATATATATATCAGATATTACATATCACATACCATATATTATATATTGTATATCATATACCAACCCTATAACTCCTGATGTTATGTTTGATTGGTGGAATTTATGTGATCAAATAGATCTGAGCATACCTATGCATCCAAATTTATTATTGGTTACTATAAATAGAAGTTAAAACAACATTATGGTTTGTACTATTGCCCTTACTCGTATTAATATAATATAGTATAATATATACCATATACAGTATAATAAATAGAATTCAAATATTTACCAAAATATGTACTAATACTTAGAGTAATAGCAATAGTAATACTTAGAGTTAAACTATTGCTAGTATTACTAATAGTAATATCATTGATAATATTAATGACAGTAAGAATATAAAGATAAATTATATATGATAATACTTACAGTTAGGAAAGGAAAGTGCATTGGAGGCAGAAGGAGAGTGGGTGCACATATATACATATCTGTATGGATAAAGGCAACATGAACGTATAAGTATATGCATCCATCTAAATAGAGACATGGATATAGATATAAGGGCTATTATAGAGGTAATTTTATGGATAAACAACAACAGCTCAATGTGTGTATATAGGTATGTTATATATCAATAAGGACACATATCCATCCATATTCATACTGACATAAATAAATAGGTGAGTAGGTAAATACATAGGAGGGTATGTGGGGAAACGAGACATAACAAGGAGAGAAGCATATATGCTTAGTACAAATGGTAAGCATAAGATGTTGAACGGGCATTGACAGGGACACCCTGCAGGAGAAAGAGAGCAGTGAAAACTATAATGTGGCCTGTATTCTGACCTTGCCCCAGTATCAGAGGCGTGGATTTGGCCGCTTGTTGATTGAATTCAGTAATAACTTGTCTACCTATTTCTAATCTCTATTGTACATGTGCTATATGTGTGCATGTATATAGCCATGCAATTGTATATATATGCAATGGTATTGCAAGGATTATTGTCTGTTTATATCCCATTCTGTATATGCTCATACATGTTATATACCATCCACCGCATTTATTTATTATCAACTTGGTTGGAGATATAGCTAATATAAATATGTAAAATACAATTACTCTGAGCTTTATATGCTATTGTTTACATAGATCACATATGGATCAACACGTACAATCTGCACACGTCGATGTATATCTTGCATTTTTATACATAGCAAGTTACAAGCATACCTTCTACAATTACATGTATGCATGCTATGCTTTATTTTTTGTTTTCTGTATCCTTTTTCCTGTTTGTCCTGCAATTATACTCTGTTAGTTGCATCTTAAACCTCATTGTGACTTCTTCTTAGTGAATCCAGGACTGTTGTAGGGGATTATTTAACTAATACGTTGTTTTCTGTAGGTTATGAGCTGTCTAAATTGGAAGACAAGCCTGGCACTCCTGAAAAACCTTTATCTGATTTAGGTATGTGCTCTATTTGATCTTCTTATATGTACTACTCGTTGCCTCCACCACCAACTATAATCAAGACTGCATCTGTAATTGCAACTTTAACTATAGCTACAACCGCAACCATAATAGTACATGTAGTACATATCCATGGACCTAACCCCTGGGCTTACTAAAACCACTAGAATATTCACTAATAAGCGAATGCGCTGCCTGGTTCACCAGTCGTCTTTCATATAACCTATTTTATTTTCACTCTAATCTCTCTTATATATTTAAGATTACGGATCTCTAACCATACTCTCATACTTATCATTGTGGTATTACTTTATCAAAACCATTCTGGTGTGCATTTATGTGTATACGCACATTTATTAACAAAGGTATATGCTCTTTGATTTTTCCATCTTCATGCCTTCACGCTTCATATATTTTTCTGTAGTATCCCTTTCCTGTTGTACTATGATACAATTGAAAAAATATCGTAAGACCATACACTACAAAAGATGCAGTTAATATAGGCTTAAATCGAACTAATTTTATTATATGGGAATAGTGCAAACCCAAATAGGGAAGTGGCATTGATTAGATTGATGATGAAATTAGATTGATATGGCACGATATAAATAATATAATATATGAATCCTTCACCCCAATACGTCCCCCTGGGCTGTCATGCTAAAGAGAGAATATGAGATGTACAGGACTGCTAAGTTATCGTAGCTATTGGAGTCAGACCATTGTGGAGCTCCTGAAGGGTTACTGCTGTGATGCCAGTATGTGATTTCCCGTCTTTGTTTTACTAACATGAAAAGAGAGTTGTCAATGCATATGGCGTATATATACATGTAGATAGAGCCATGGGTAGTCTGGCTACGGTTGAGCTAGACTACATGTATATCACGGGTAGTAGTGTCATTGTGACTATTGATCCAGTATCTGTGGCATTAAACGAAAATATCGAATGCGATAATGCTATTAGCTTTGCAATATCTAGTTACAGAACTGCTTTGGCCTACTATAATTGAATAGTATTTGAGTCACGTATAAAACCTGTATACGCTAAGCAATTGCCCAATTATATTAAGAAAATTATTAATCGACTTAAAGATTGATGTAATAAAGTTGTTAACTGTTCCAGGCGATCTCTAACCATGCATTTATTGCATTAGGAATTACAATTTCCCACCTTGTTTGTCATACTTCTCTTGGGATTAACTGTTTACATATGAATATGGTAGCTTTTCCTGTTGGGTACAGTCAGGCACATATGCATTTTATTACGATATGATGTGCTCTGACTATTAGTTATCTACTCAGTATATCACTTCATATTTGACCCTAGCTCACTGTTGTTAGTGAGAGGTATGGTCAAATCACCTCCATTAAAGAACTTATTTGATATTGATGTATTCAACAACTATGTCCATTTTTATCTGGACTATATGAGTGTATACTAATATCTGGTATCCTGCTGACTGGTTATTGTAATTTCAGACCAACCCATTAGCATTGACGAGATCACCAAGGTTACGGCCATTAAAAAGGAGGATGTACTGGCTACCCTACAGCACAACAACCTCATACGCTACTATCGGGTAAGTTGGGTCTTTAGACATGAGTATGCATGAGTGTGGAGACTAAAGGGAGGTGACCTAAGATAAAAGCAAAGAAACTGTGGCCCCTTGTCTTGTCTTTTCTTTCAATTTCATGTTAATGCATATTAGGTTTGTGCTTTGATCACGCCTAAACGGATGTACAGGTAGAGGAGAGGGAAATGGGTCTATAATAAGCGAGAACCATTGCGTGTGGATTTTATCTTTTATATGAACAGGTATCTTATTTAATGTTGCTTGTTTCTGTATTGCAAGTAGTTTCTAGTCCTAAGTGCCAGTGGGGATAGGCTGTAGCCGCGTGAGGATATCCCTCTAGTGGATGTATTAGGTTGTAATATTGTGGTGTGGTGTCTGGGGCCTATCTGCCGGGAAGTCAATGGCATGATCAGGTTACTATAAAATACACACAGTCAGATTTAGTATTGCCCAGTTCGTAATTCAACGAAATATGTTGGGATACGTATAAATATGGTTTGCCCTGTGTGAGTACATCATAGTGATCATTTTTTTTTAAAAAAACTTTGTGTTTTCTGTACGACTAGTGATTTCCCCCCTTAACTTCCTGTCGTGTAGATTGTGTGAAGATGGATGGGTCTTTTTTATTATTCTGCTGTATATCTTTAATGCCACAAGCCCTTTCCGCACTACTTTCAAGGCCTATAGTGGTAAACTTGATTAAGGTTCTACAATATATTCATAATAGTACACGGGGGTGCAGGGAGGGTACATCTTATGTCTGACGCCAGATGTACTGGCGGCCCATGACAAAACTATAAGGAAGCGTCAGATGCATATTGAGCCCTCTTGTATTCAATGGACCCCTGTGGATTGGAGTAAAAGGGGGAAGTGGTAATTTGCCTCTATACATACAGTTTAATGCACACTGGTATTTGCTTCTTCATATAGGTCTTCTATATACTTACATGTAGCAGAACCTATTCTATTCATTTATTATTGATTTTGGACGAATTGTTTTACATGAAAGATAAGTTAGATGTCCATGTCATTGAGTAGGTATGCTCTTTTGGTCACACATCACGGATGGGAAAAAAACAGGTCGTGATGAAAAATTTGCCTTTTTTTTGTATTTTTCAAGTTTTTTTTAATGGTACACATGCCTAACATAACTAGTTATATGAATTTGTGTGCTATAGATGATAGATATCTCGGTGTTGGCGTACTTCAATGTTTAAGCCATCATGCTAGTAACATCTACCTTGAGTAGTTTACGTATTTAAGTTGCAGCAACTTTATAATAAAGGTTTCATTTTTAGTTCATAGTTTGTGTTGCCTTTTCATCCGAAAATATTCTAGTTTGTTGCTAGGGTCCAAAAAGAAGATGGGGTGTTAAGGCATAAGGAGGTGGTGGGAAAAAGACAAAGGGCCAAAAAAGGATTTATTTATGTGGGGGTTTTATCTCTGTTAGACTGGCATCTTTGTATCTATACACTTGTATGCGTTTCATAAGATTAAGAGAGGTCGTTGCAATACATGATGTGCTATCCACAATTAGTGTTTCAAAAAACAAACATATTTTATATTTTGTATAAAATGTAAAAGCAATGAGGATGTGCTGTCGAATATAGCTACATATACAACATAACATAGATCTCGTGAATGCTGTGGTATTATGTCAGAATGTGTTCTTTTTTAAGAGGCCGTAATGACTTATCAAACTATAACTCATCTACTGTGTCCTCGTAATCTGTAATCCACACAAGTAATTCTGAATGAGATTAATATCGCCATATATTATAATTTCGAAAAAGAAAAGAAAAAATATATAGCTTTTAGTATAATATAATGTTTACAATCGTCGCTTATACTTTACTTTAGGCGTTACAACTATTGTTGCTCTAAATAATCGTGTATAATATGTATTCACGCATATATAAAACCGACTTTGAATTTCTAGCAGGTTGGAATGGTTACTCGTGGAAAGTCGTTTTGTATATCTAATCTGAAAACAAAATCTCACTTATACAAACATATTATGAGCTACACATGGCTAGATTCCGGAGTAAATGAACACTGGAATCTCGCCACGTCTTGAATGGTTCTATAGGTTCAAATCGTGTACATATATATTTATAACATAGTAATCCCAACCCTGATACTACTCTGCTAAACCTTTTTTGTGTTTTTATATATAAAAAACTCATATTTTAATATGCAGTGTCTGTTCTGTTTGTACTGTCTTCTTACGCATTTTTTCTTTTCATCCATATTTGCTTATGCGCAAAAGACTCAACAAAGAGTAGGAAGAGGCTGTGCCGAATTCTTGGTGCATTTAACTCCATATAATATAATATATGTATCAAAATAGTTATGAGATGCAATTAAGTAATGCTAGATTATCAACCAGTCTATATATGATAGGTTATATCCTACGAGGACAATGGGCTCCGCGACATAGCTGAAACCGAGTTCCGTGAGACTAGATAAGGATTCTCTATTTGTAATCGTCCGCTACTAAGTATTATCATTGGGCGTATTTCTCTGCTAGTGAGCCCAAAACTGCAAGCCTCTTTGTCAGGCCTCTTATGAATTGATCAAACTACTTTAATTTTTTAAAAGACAGTAATATTCTTGAGTGTAGAATGTTTTGAGTGTAGTGCCAGTTAAAAATAAATATAGTAATCATTGAATTCCGGAAATCCAAATATGATTTCTGGTGCGGAAAAAATACCAAAGACACTTCTGTAAAAAAAAATAGTAGCATGGAGGATAACATTTTACCTTTTGGGGTTATTCTGAAGCCAATCTATATTTAAATCTATTGAGACATCTTCTTAGGTTTGGCCAGAGTG
This sequence comes from Ichthyophonus hoferi, assembly GCA_002751075.1. Taxonomy (NCBI): domain Eukaryota; class Ichthyosporea; order Ichthyophonida; family Ichthyophonidae; genus Ichthyophonus; species Ichthyophonus hoferi. The sequence goes on from NAOQ01000019.1 coordinate 122,254, forward strand.
ATTGCATATTTGAAATATTAAGTGAAAACGCAGTCAGGTAGGTATAATACATTGCTGGCTCGATTCTACCATGCATTTTGGTATAGTTTAATTTGATTCAATTCAAGTATGTTTACGTTGTAGCAAGTAGCAACTATAAACCTTAATTTAGGCCCATTTGAAAAGTCTGGACTGTATGTAACAAATTTAAGTTCAGGAATATGATTTTTTGGCTCACATTGTAGCTATATACTATATACTTTAATCTATAACGAATTTAGGAGATTATTTTAATTAGGTTCATTTTGCCATGTACTACTTTGAGTTTAGCTAACTGATATTGACCAGTCCTACGAGTAGTGAGCACATATGATAACCAATACTAAAATTAAGAATAAAAATACAAATAAAAAGAGCAAAAATATAATTTATTGTGTTAAGATTAATTTTTTTATTGGAAGTCTTGATCGCCAGCAATCACGTTATTCCCAGTATTTGTGTCAATATAGGTTTAAATACTAAATAGCATCAAGGAACGTGATATTGCCGTAAGAACGTGGAAGCTGCGAGATCAAGTTATGTTTAGTACTACCGCTGCTTGGGGTTACATATGTTGTATCTAATTCCTTGATCTAGTTACTAGTTAACTGTCTCTGAGTTTTTGTACTAAGACTTTATAATAACGTACTTCAAACTTCTAGATAATAACGGGCTATATCTTAGGGCATGATTTCGTTTTAAAAAGTATCATATTAGGTTAAATGTTACTATATTTAGTCAAATTGGATCGAGCTTTTACATTTGATCGGTACAAATGTTAGCAAATCGGAATTCCATTCAAACATTTCTTTGGGATTTAAATCTATATTGTCGTCACACGTCATCTAAAGATAAGTGATTTGGCTAATAAACATAGGAAGCCAATTAGGGGTGGTCTTTAATTTGGTTTAAGCCACTTGATTTGGCTGCGAATTTGAAATATAAGCCCCAGTAAACTATTTAACTACTTCAAGTTAACGTTATTATAGTTGTGATTTAATTGAAATTAGGAAAATATGAACGGAAAGGTAGAGAAATTGAAATCTTATGTTGATGTTGTTCGTGAGAAGGAAGTTGAAGTCCGTGGCCATGTAATGTGGCAGGCTAATCAAGAGTCCGCGGATGGAACTATGACACCGACTGAAATTGTCGACCTCGTCTATGATATGAAGAAAAGTCTAGATGTACCAGGTCCTCACGACATGCCCCCTATAACTCTCTTGCCCTCACTCCGTTGGCATTTGAGAATGGGTGTAATATTGTTGTGCATGCTTTTCTTTATTGTGATTCCAGGTGCCTTTCTGATTCCCTTGACGTTTTTAGCGTACAAATACTTTGTTTACAAGACTATCCTTCGTCCGGCCTATAAGTTTCCAGACCTGCCAGGACCCTGCCAGGTAGGTCACCTCACTGTTAGGGACGGTGTGATACTACATTACTTCCTTGTTCGCCCTGCTACACCGTCAGAGGTTGCCGAAAAGGCCTCCGGAAAATTCTCCAAGTACACCAGAACCCTGCATACCAACGAGGAAAATGCTGAGGCTTTCAAAGGTAAAAAAGTAATCATTTTTGCCAACGGTGTGGGCGGCTTCCTTGAGCATTTGTTCTGTTTAGTAGAGCAATTTGTTCCTCAGGATTACGTTTTTCTCTCGTGGGACTATAGGGGTTTGCACGGCTCGTCATCCCCCGAACGTTCTGGTTCACTGGCTATGAGAGACCATTGTGAAGATGCCCGAGAGCTACTTGATGCAATGGGTGTTCAATGTGCTGATGTTTTTATGGGCTGGAGCACAGGAGTCCAGGTATGCACTTGTTTTAGAATTAACACTAGTTGTATGTGGTTTTCATTTGTTAACAATACTCGTATTTTCAATAGCAATAAGGCACAGTTGTTGGTGTGCACACATATTTTACCTTTCATACATTGGCCTTTGAATGCATTGCTTTTATGGTCTATAATGATTTCTATACTCCTGTAGGCTCTCTTACTTTTCTTCTCTGCACAAGTGTTTTTAAGTATCATACTTACAAGCATTTCTATTTTAACCTCTATTTTTTATCCACAGATTGGACTTGAGTTTGCAGCTCTCTACCCAGAACGCCTACATAAATTGGTGCTGTTTAACGGAAACCACTCACACACCTTATCCAGTGCTTTTATGCCTCTTATGCGCCTCCCAATCTTCCGGGATGTCTACCATCTTGCTCTCAACTACGTTATTGTCCCCTTTGCCTCTCGAGTTGGTCCTAAAACCAACCGTGTATTTGAAATTGTTTATCCTTGGGTGTCGCTATTCACTGTTCAGGTATGGCTATTACACATTGTTTCACTTTTTATGTTCATAAATGAACTTCCAACTTGTGCAAAAATAGAGTCATTGTATCAGATATATTGGTTAGTGTTAAAAAGAGGTTTGGCTACATACATTTAACATCTATATGGAGACTGTGTACTTGAATGGGGTCAGTTAGGTGTTTTAAGTCTCTCTGTATTGTGCATCTTGTAAATATATCTATATTCTATACACTACCTTTCTATTCCAAATTAACAATTTATTTTTTTAATAGGTCTATGCAGCAGTGTATGGCCAACCCGGTATGGAATATGTGATTGATCTTTACGTGTATGCCTTGTTCGCTAAGGGTTCCACTCACTTCACGAACTACCTTCGTATCTGCCAGCAACTTGATAATCAGTCTGTGTATGCCTCATTGCCTGAGATCAGAACACCTACCCTACTGATCAGTGCTATGATGGATTTTATGACTCCTTGCTGGCAGATGTATGACCTTGAGGTTAGTTCTTGCAATTTCATTTGATCAATTTTTTTTTTTGCACAGATATACAGGCCTACCTTTTGAAATCTTTAAACGATATATATACATAATCCTCTTGCAACATATATTAACTGCACATATCATATACAACCAAACACATACGCACTTACTCTGCTACACGTATATCTTTATACCTGACCTAATACTATTCAATCTATCATTTACAGGCTATGCTACCAAATGTTAAACATATCAACTACATGTTCAACAACCATTGTGTTCTTTTAGAATCAACCGATATTGTTCTTCCCGAAGTGCAAGAGTTTGTTTGTGGATCTGAGTCCGACAAGTCTAAATCAAATTAGGTCGATGACCGTCAGCTCGCAGTTGTTTAGTCATTTATTAACCTTTACTAACGGCTTATCACAAATCATCCAAAACATTGGATAATATGAAATCAGCTATGTGGAATATTGAAACTTTCAACTAGTCCTTAAATTTAGGAAACATGTGATACGTTGGGTTAAAGAGGTGAATGTATTAATAAGCCGAATAATTTTTAAGGAACCCAGCCATTCATAAAAATATGGTTTAATATAGAATCTCTTTGTATGCAATGGATATGCCTTTCAACCAAACAAGACAAAACTATCAACCCTTTCTATAAAATAAAATAGATGCAATGGCTCTAATTACAGCAGCAGAATACCATTGGAAAGTATTTTAGTATAAAGCTACGTAGTATTTAATACGGGCCATATCAACTCCTTAGATGTTGAACAAAAGGTTTAGATGTCTGTTGTTTATTTATGTAGTTTGAAGGAACAACGCACGTGGTAGTTAAATTTTGTACTAACAGAATAAAATCAACAGATCTGTGCATGCTGTGATTCACAAAAGTAGGGTTCAAATAAGATTTTACTATAATAATTCTAACTGGAAACGTCTAATCCTATTAGTCACCATTTAAACATATGAAGTTGACCTTCCTTTTAAAACATTGAAGTGGTGCGCCTTAGCACCCCCTCTTGTAATATACCACCACTGATCTTATATTGATATATAGACACAAATAACGAGTGCGATATTGCCTTTTGACTCTCTCCAATATAAACACTTTGTTAGGAATAATAACTAGAGACAGAAGTGTTCCAGTGACGTATACTTGTTTAGAAGAAGAGAGAATACCAAATTAATGAGTTTAATGTGCCTTTTTCTTTTCTATACATGGAGTACAGATATGCTAAGACATTGCCTATTATTAAATAAGTAAGCAGAACTTTTCTTAAGCAGGATGCCTAAGCAATGTGTTATCTGGACCCAAAACATACATTCTGAAAAGGTTTATTATAATAGTTGCAGGGTCTCTGCCACTGGCTAGTTAAGTTTCGATCGATCTTCTTGGATTGCCATTTAACGCCAATGGGTTGCACCAATTATTTTCTAGAATACATATGTAATTATAAATTATTAATAAAATTGCATGATTGTAATTGTATAAAGAAATACCCAAATTAATAAATAATTCCTGTCTTGACATATTTGCTGTGTCTACTGTTAATTTTAACCTGTAATGCAGTTATGGCGTATCTCTTGGACAATTGCTAACAATTTACAGCAGAGAATCAAAATAAAAATAAAACATCGTGCTAGAACCAAAGCGTTCCACTGCACTTTTATTATATATCTTTTTTATTATTATGATATTCATTTTTATGAATATACATAGAACTGTCTTTTCCTTGCAAGTTCGATACGAAATGTTGGCGGCAATTACATTTTCTCGTTGGCTAATAACATAAAACTAAAGGGTTTAAAAATTCAACCAGTTTTAAGGAATGTTTTTATGCTAGAAGCCAAAATCAATCAGTTATTTGTTTTACAAGCATCAACGAGTAATTAATTAAATTTTGATTCAAAAAATCACACTTTTTAGTATGAAGAAACAATTAGGCTATGTATAATATCTTAATGGGTGTTTCGGCGTTCAACATATCAGATTGAGTCAGAACAACTCCAAGAGAAGGAGCATGTAAATAGAAATATTCAAACAACGATAAAGAATATGTTACTATTACAATTTTTATTGTCGTCAGTTTTTGTTAAAAGTCTCCAGAAATTTATTAGTTTATATCAACTTTTGTGAATCCTTAATAGTGGAAATGTATTATTCAGATTCTTTGCTAGAAGGCCACCTAGTCAAGCCTGGTACAGTTGAACCATTAGAGGATACTTGTATAATTTTCACCTAACGATTATAGTAGTTTAGATCATATTATTTCACATAGTACAAGCTGCATAGGAAGAAATTTAAAGTGTCTCTGAACTCAAAACAATTATGTGTACTGCAAGCAGAACTCACAAAGGCTTTAGCCTGCCCTTTACCTGATGAAAACCATCTAGATCAATCAATTGAAAATAGAGATATCTTATGTCAAATAGAACTCACTATAATTAGTACTACTTTCATTTCTAATAGATAATTATTCTGTCTCACTGCAGAACTCTGGGTCGGTCCTGCTGTAAGCAGAAACCTTTGTACTTTTAAGATATAGCATGCCATATAGAAATTAATAAAAGACTTGTCTCTAATTAGCTACGACTATAACTATTTTGACTTACGTTGCATAGGTAACTATATTCGACACTGCCCATTTTTATCTTTTTTGAAGTTGTCATTTTAAAAAGGTAAATATGTGGCTTATGAACAATAGTGGAAGGTTGAATCGGAGGGCTATATATGACATGCTTGTGTTTAATCAGCAGCAAGAATAAAAAATAAGAAATTTTGTTTTCGTTGTTTGGTTCATGTTTTTCACTTGAAACCACAGCCCAATCTAATTTATTAGAAATGGTATATTAAAGACATTATGATAGTGCCTTTTCTGTATAAGAATGGTGAAAATCTGACCAATATATTAATTGAAGTAGTTACAATTTAAATTAAAAGAATGCCTTATACACCTAATAAGTTGAAACCTCATCATCTTGCCATTATTAAACAAAATCGAAAGGATTATGGGAGCTATCCTTAGACACGTCATAGATATTTGATATGAGGTAGAGATAATTTGCTATAAGGAAATGGCTGTGGTATTATTATCATTCCCTTTCATGAAATAAAAATATTTTTTCCACACTATTACTTGGAAATATGTATGTGATTTCCTAGAGTCAATTACTGTTGCAATATTGAGATAGCATTGCTAGAATGTGTAGAAAGCAATACTATACTGCGATGAACATCCATTGCAGGTTTGTTCTGACTCTCCTCAACCTCTGCAGCCTTTTTTTCTAGGCTTGAATATTGGCAGAGTTTTCTACGTTCATATTCATTTTTGACAAAAAATAATATTTTTAAAAAATATATTTTAAATATGGGCAAAATAATATTGTACTAATGAATTATGATTCAAGAATGAGGTGAAAAAAAAAAAATCAAAAAAATCAACCGTGACCAATTCAAATTTCATATTGCTTAGCATTCAGTATATATAGTATGCACAAAACCCAGAGGGATTTTTCCCTTGTATTCCCTTCCAAGAGTAATTAAATATCACATACAAACAGTTAATCAGACTGTCTGCTTATAAAGGATATATATGATATAGAAGCTCATCAAAATTCTGAATTGGCATTTTCACTTAAACTAGAGTTTAAGATGTAAACATCCATAATGATTTTCTTGGCGCTTGGATGTCATGAAAACCGGGTCATAGCTGGACAAACTATCAGTGGTACTACGTAGGTTTTGTACTTTAGCCATAATATATTTGCTTTTTAAAAATCACTTCCACCAGACGACTTTATTTAGTCATTCTTAGATATTATTGGTTTCACGAGCTCTGACTCGTGTTGCATATGCATTGTTTTTCTTTGTTTTTTACGCTCGATGTCAGACATAGCAATATACTATAAACTAATATTTATGTGTGCACGGGTTATATTATTATATAAGGAGATTGAGCTAAGTTCTGTGTGGACTTCAGAATGTTTGAATGATGTTAATACAAGATAAATACAAATATAGTTTAATAGTTGATTGCAGTACTCTCTTAGTTCCTAATTGGCGTTGCAGTTTATGTACTGACGTCCTTTGACACAACTAAGTTATTAGTGATCAAGATTGATCTATCGGTCGATCAATAGGGGAATTCGTAATTTTATCAAACAATATTCTATATTTAGTTAAAACATTGGAGGATTCAATAAGAAATTGGAATCTCATATTCTATGTAGCGATCCATTCAAACCTAACTACGATAGGTTGCAATCTATAAAATTCGATTTTATTGGATATGCATTTGAATACTAAACCAAAAACCGAGCTTTTGGAGACTGCTGTAGGAACGTACTAAAAAATTCCCAACACCAATTAAACACGATGTTTTTAAATATGGCAAAAGCTGTACAGGTACTTTCTAACTAATGAATACGTTGATTTTAATTGAATTAATTCTGGCATGAAATTGGTTTTTAACTAGTGAATGCCATACATATCATTACATTATTGGTCCCATTAACTTTAATTTTTCTTAATCCAAAGGTTTTCGGACATATCCCTTGTTAAGGTTTATACCTTGAGCCTATTTCTATTCCACGACTAATGTTTTTAGTTATAATGATACTTATCGTTTAAATAAACTGCTTCTTCAAGATTCAAAACATACGATTACTAGAGTTTTTGCAATAGCAATAAGTGTCTCACAAGAGCCCTTAATTGCCCATGCTTATTACTTAATTGCCCATGCTTATTAACAAACAAATCCAATAAATAAACCATAAGTAAACCATACAGCATATGAGATTGGATTACTTTTGTTTATTAAAAGGTTGACTGTAAAGATAAGAACACTCTTATAGAAAAAACTGTGTTCTTTACTGTTTTGGTATTCACATAAGTAAAGAGCTACTCAATATTGAGTATGCCGTAAGGCTGCATCACTACTAAAGCATGTAGGAAAAACTACCCATGTGGATCTACTATACGTAAAAAGCGTTGCCCAACCAACCCATGTTGCTATTTATTTAGGAAGTGGAATTTTATCATTGGTTGAAGCTACATTGTAATTAGTTATTCCGCCTGGCTATTGGTCAGCACATACCAATAGTTGGCTTAATTTTAGATTGGACTCGTCTTACGTAAAATTAGCAGCTAATCTACTATATGGATGAAGCAAATTGTAGGTTCTTGAACTCGACAAAAAGAAGTAAATGGAACTTGTATCCTTTTGTTGGTGTTGGACTACAAATTTACTGTTATTTATTAGTTAAAGTTTCTAAGGAAACATGGAGATCTCAGCAGCATTTGGCATGCTGGAGGCCGTACACGGCCAAGCAGATGCTTTAGATAAAGAGGTTACCACTCTGAATACAGAAATGTTTGAATTAATAGAGGTTGATAAGGCCATGATTCAGAATACTGTACTGGTTGGAGGTCGATTGCCTGCAGATTTGAAATCAACTTGCAAGTAAGCTCCAGGGTGGTCTAGTTCAATGCTTGTGTTTTATATTTTTTCTGGGTAACCCATGTTATTTATGGATACACAGTTATAAAACTTGATTTCTACCTATTTATTCTCATATTGCAAGCTGAAATTTTATATGTTCTTTTGTGTACTGCCATTCTGAAATAAAATTCTTTGAAAACCTTAATTCAATCATTTTTTTCTTAATTTTAATAATCCAACAACCTTTCTTATCCCTATAGTGAGCTTCTATTAGCACATGAAGCTTGTGCTCCTGGTGATCCGTTAAAAGTCTTGCCCTTCATCCTCTCGATGCCCTTTTTTTTTTCCCCCAACTACTCCCACCATAATCGCATTTATTATTGTTATTGCTATTTATTCACTTTTCCGCATTTGATACTTCTCATCCCTTTCATGTACTTCAAATACTATTACAATCAAGAGCACTTCTTATTGTCGTCCAACTGCCTCATTGTCTGACATGCTACACCTGCCCTGTTCTCTCCCTTTTTTTTTCTCCCCATCCCTTCATCTCCCAATCGACTCTAGGGCATATTTCAAAATGGAAGAGCAGCATTGGGATCGCCTAGGTCTTGATGAGCGTATCACCAAGACCTTTTTGCAGTTGGATTCATGCTGTCTCAAAGATGACCTGATTGAACAATTTCCTGAAAAAAATGAGCAATTGAGAACACAAAGAAGAGCACTGGCAAATAGGTGTGTACTACCCTTATTACATACTCAAACCTTGTTCTTCTGCGCACCGGGACACCATTTGTTTGAAGTATATTCTTTTAAATTGAATATTAAATATGATCACTTCTCATATTTTCCTATTCATTTTATCATTCCTGGTTGTCCTATTTAATTATATATACCTTTGTGCTATGTTATTCCATCTATCTGGAATCCTACAATCCACCACCTCTATTTTTATATTTTCATACTTATATGGTCTACCCTGTTTATTCATCTTAGGTCTAACAATCCACTACTACTTTCCTCCCTTCCCTTCTTTCCTCTTGGTGTGTTAAAGAGAGAGTGCAGTGATCTATGAAGTTGCGTTTGCATTCACCATATTAATATTTACTTTACCTCTCTCTATTTCTATGGTTGACTGAGAGGCTGTCCTTAACTGGTGTTAAGGACAGCCTCCCAGTACATATCATATCACAACTTGAATATATCCTCACTTACCTTCTCTATTGTACTTACGTATCTTGTCTTTATGAGTATTTCTATATTTTACATATTGGTATTGTGGTTATTTTACTCTATCCTTGCGTGAGCTGCTGGCATATGTTTTTCCTTTGCTATTACTCCTTATCATATCTATGTCTTCTCTGCATTATTATTAGGAACAATGACATGTTATTTGAGACTGTTTGTGTACACCTAGTGTTCAAAGCTAGGTATGGTTTTTTTTTTTGTAAGGCGTCGTTATGTCCGACTACCTACAATCAAAACTTCAAATCAAGTATACATAAAGCTGAGTATTGTGTTATATTCTGTATGCGGTTTTTAGTGTATGCCTTCGGACAGGACACCTTGGTGTGATGGGTAATCATACATATACACAACCTAATCATCTTACCTACTATTACTATTCCCCTTTCTCTTCCTTTTTCACTTATTTCTCCTTTCTCTTATTACTCTCTTACCTTTTGCTTCATCACTTCTTTTATCCTTCTTAAAGGTTACATGCTATTGGCGATCGTCTAAAGGAAGCCAACAAGGAAATGGCTAACCTAGACTTAAAAATCGGTACCAGTGCTTCCTCCTCTACTACGACGACTCCAAATCCTTCTATTCAAAACTCCTCCGCCTTACAGCAGCAAAGAGGATCACCTGGGATATACCCAAAACTGACCACGTCACAAACCTCAATGGAACAACCTAGTTCTAACGCATCAACACCCGAGCCGACCCGTGGATGGCCTACTTCTACTACACATACCCCTATTGCGTCCTCAACGCCCCCACCCGCACAATCGGTTACAACTCCGTCGGCACAGGATGAGTTCACGGATTGGTCATCTGCTACTACACAATCCCAGCCTTCGACTGCACCTGTCACACCTTTTGACACATCAGCGGCCCAGGGAGAGTGGGCTGATTGGGCAGGTTCTTCATCACAGTCATCCACCACAACCACACCACACACACAAGATACTTCCAATGGATGGTCAAATGCTACTACCCAACCATCTGCTGCCACCCCATCTGCTGCCTCTCCATCTGCGTCCAGTCCATCACAGGCCACTACAGGCTGGTCGTCCACGTTGACTCAGACTCCCTCACCCAGTTCTACTCAGGGCCCATTGTATGGAGGACGTTCCTCTTCCAACGTATTCATGCCAGTCAAAACATTCCAACCACAGCAAGATGATACCCCGGCCCCCCCGACCCCTACCCCTATGGCTGATCTAACAATGACACCAGAACAACAACAAGCTATTCTTGCCTTTAAACAAGGGCACGTAGTCATGCTTCAGCGTGTTGCACAACAACACTGGCAACAAAAGCAAGTGCTGGCCAAGCAGCTAGAGGCCTGCAAAGACACTGTGTCTCCTGAACAAATAGAGCAGTATAAACAGCAGCTCCAAACACAACAACAAGCAGAGATGCAGAAATATCAGGAGAGTTGTGACCAGCGGTTAGAGGCATATCGCCAGCAACTGTTAGAGAAAAAGTCAGGCGCCTCGCTATCACAGAATAGTCCATTCCCACAGCAACAACAGCAATATTTCCAACCTCAACAAAATCCAAGTTCAAATCAGAACCAGACCCAACAACAAACAATTCAAAATCAGCCCTCTGAAATGCAGCAGCAGCAACAGGTCACTCCAGAGCTTCTTGAACAGGAAAGATTAGTGCTTGAGCAATCAGCAATCTATTTCCAGCAAGAGTACAATAATCTACAAGAGATTGCTAGGCAGTTGGAAGCGTATAACACACAGGGCCAGCAGGACAACCCACAAACACAACAGCAATTGGCGATAGTGCAGCAACAGTATCAGGTTCGCTTAAATTATTTCCATCAGCAGCGGGAAATATGTCGGCTAAGGCAAGAGCGGTATAATACGCTGATGCAGCAACAGATGCAGAAACAGAAATAATAGCACATGCAGGATTGATGAGTTTTGTAGTTTGCTAAGTTGTATTGACTACTGGATGCATGATGGTTTTTTTTATATGCCAATCTATTACCGGTTAGCTTCTCAGGCACTTTCTTGTGTGTTTCGCTTCATACAGCTATATCTTTCTCCAATCATTTGTGGTTAGGTTTTCCTTTGTTTGTTTTTTTGCTTTTTTTTGGATCTTGTTGTACATTTTATTTAGCGCGACGAATACATCTGCTCTTCACCGTCATTACTACATGTAAGTTGTGTGATACTTGTATATCTATACTCGGTGCAAATATGTATCGATAATGATGGTATTTAAATTCAGATAGAAAAAAAAACATGAGAATATATTGAAAAGGATTATGTACATATATGTTTGATTTTCTGCAGTTCTTGTCACTATACATTACAATTCCATGATATATTTAATCACCACCCAGTTTTATACTTTCATCTCCAGCGATATATGACTTGACCCAATTTCCAAATCTCATTCCAGGTTTCCATTGGTTTTTTTTGTATGTCAAGTTCCTAATCGTTTTATGGAAGTTTTCTTAGTGATATTCCCTTAAACATAGTAGTACCGCCATCTTTAAGTTAGCATATTTCGGCATTTCATTAATGTTATAGTAAGGTATACTGATGAGAGAGCTCCAGTGGCCCGAACACTACATATCGATTTTATAATTTCCTCTATGAACTTGCTAACATGAAGGTGAAAAAAGAGGAAAGAGGAAATACATATATGTGGGTGCACTCTGCTATATGCACAGCTACAAAAGATATAGGCATTTGCCATCCAATCGGAAGTATTAGTATACTAACTTACAAATGAAGTATTTAAAAGTCCTAGAGCAAATCTTCTCAAGACTATGCTATATGTTTGGCCTTAAATTGTAAAACAGATTCTAAAAGTATACCTATTACATTGTTTTAAAATAAATATACCTCCCGACGGAAGCGTTTTAAAGAGCAACTAAATGCAATATTGAACAACATAAGACTAACCACATTGCGGATATTGATTGCGTTCTCAAGTACTGTAAGTTCCCCCATTTAGAGTTTCATATTCAAAATTGGCTTTTTATTGTCCCCTCTAGGCTATGTTTGGAATTATTTATCATTTGATCGAGTTATGGTTCCACTAATATGAATCGTACGGCTAATATCCAGTTCCATATCCTAATTGCCAGCCACCAATATACTTCTAGTTTGTATTATTGCAAAGGATTCGTACAAGTCATGTGCTGGCCCCACAAGAGATACTAATAACAATCATGTGTACAGAATACTATAACTAGAAATGTATGATTTACTTGAAGAGAGTAAAATCATACACCGATTAAAACAGGATCTGGAATAAAATCATTGGCTCCTTTTATAAAGATCATAAAACCAATCAATGGCATATGTTAAATATGCTAAATATATAGCTTTAGTTGAAAGATATGATGTGCCACAGTCAAGGAGCCCAACTCAACACTAGTAGACGAGTGAGCATTGATTGTCATTATTCCATTTTATGATATATAAAAATCTACTATTTTCCTATAGAGAAGAAATAAATATTCAATCATTCATACCGCTAATAATATTCGTTCAAATCTCAGCATCAGCATACCTAATGCATAATATGCTGCTAATGGGCAGAACTTGAGGCTGTGGCTAAGGAATGGGTTATGCTTGTAATAAGATGATTGACAGTCGGGGTAAAGCCTAACATACGAGTGATCATAACCCATGGGTCCTCTCCCCCTCCATGCGCCATCATTGTTCGGCGGTAGTGTTCGCCTGTGTATTTGTGACATTATTGTGTAAGTGATTTCATAGGTCTGTATCGAAGAGGTAGTAATACAGGAAAGATGAAAAGCCATCGATATAGTATTAATTTTATGAAGCAACAAATTGGCTATTTGTGCTGTACAGCAATTGGTTAGTAATTATAACCATGATTATGAAGTATACTTGTACCATCGCTTACTAATATTTACTCATTAAATTATAAAAACATAACCTTTGCGAAAACTATATGCGTAAGACATTGTTTGGCTTGCTTGACCAGAAGCACAATTGCTTTTGACAGGAAAAAGATAGATAATATTGTGTCGTGTTAATATGGTCCTATACGTATCTTAATTTTAGGAACCGAATTGGACGAAGCAAATTGAGCAAATATTTATCAAATCAGTGTGTCCTTTTTTGAAATTCAAAAATGCAACTGAAACATGTATTTTCAACAAAATAAAAAAACCGCATAGTAAAACTATAATAAAGATCATAATGTTACTAATGCAGCTAAATTTAGCACGCAACTTGGTTCAGTTTTCAATTTGCTTGCAGTAGCTATATAATTGGCTAATAATATTTATTGCTTAGAAACAAGTTTTTATTAGTTGAGATAAAATTTAGAATTTTTATTCTTTTGTAAAATATTAATCTGCAAGAATCGCCATTAAGGGATAGATATACAATATTGCATACTATGACAATAATTACTGTATTAATCAGCCAGTCCTGATATAACTAACGTTAGTCAGTTTATAATTTTCTCATTCTAGGAATTGTACCTAACCTAAAATACATAGGGAGTAGTAGTGTAAAGTAAGCCCATCCTTGATCGTCAATAAAAATATTAAAAATAGTAAAACAGAGTATATATATGTTTATGTATAGTAAGTAGGTGACATTCAACAGGACTCTTACAGCAAAAAAAAAAATAAGCACAAAGAAAATAGGGAATATATATATATATATATATATAAACAGACTTGTACAAAGAGATACACACCAGTCTTTCGGCTAAGAGGGTCTTTAGCAAATGATGTTTGCCATAGAAGGTTGGCCAGGGCCTTGGACCACAAGTAGGTGTAGTAACTGGCGCCATACCTACGCATGTGTATGGTATAGGTACAGTATAAGTATCGTATACATGAGTGTGTGTCCATTTGTGTATGTATAGCCAGAGAGGGAGGGAGGAGGAGGGGCTTGGGGGTGTGTTCCATTGTAATAGGTCAGTCAGTACTTTCAAGAGGATTATAAGTATCGAACAGGAAATCAAGAGGGTGTAATATATGTCAATGAAAATACGTCAGGGCAACAAAAAAAACGCTATGATATATAATACAGTATGATAGTGTGAAGATGAACTAATGTGGGCCAGGGGGAAATAAGGAAGTGTGCGAAAGATGTAAAATATAATAGAAGAAAGAGAAAGAAAGAAAGAAAAAGAAAAGACAAATCAAGGACCATTACCCATAGAGGTGAGAGAAGGATAGCTGCCAGGCAGTGTTGGGAACATGGGGGATGGTAGAGATGGAGTCCTGCACATCGCCTAGTAGGTCTGTGGTACTCTTACTTAGAGGATGTTTACCGTGGTACCGCTGGTCCACCAATGCCAAACATATCTGAGTAAGGGACTCTGCGGTAAGATCTTGTAAGTCACTCACCTCATACACCTGCTTTTATACCTTATACTATGTCTACTTTATATTATGCATACTCTATACTATATATACCCTATAATATATATGATATATCAAATATGCCACCATACGCTCACATAAAATTATCATTAACATCATCTTTTAGAAATAACATATATGATAATGTTGTGTTATATCATTTTTTAAAACCTTATAAGTAAATACATGAATACAATCGTAAACTTATGTTCGCTTTCTTCATTCCAGTCTGGAACAAATGACCAATTGGATACATTCCCTTAACTAGTTATATAAATAGGCTCCAATAAAACCTAATGGCACTATATTTTAGATATATTACGTGGATACTTACAGTAGATACAAAGAATATATAATGTAAAGAAAGGCTCCGTCTGTTTACTAGACTATATGCCAATATGGTACAGAATACATACACACATACATACAAGCTCAGTCATCACCTAACAACCCACTAGTAAACCATGATAGACTCTTCAACCCTCCGGTACCATACGGCATATATCTACATTTTATATCTCAGATTATGACAAATAACTTACCACTAGCGCCAAACATATCTCTTGATTGGCGTAAACGCTCCAATGCAGACTTGGGAAGAATCTGCGTACCAGTTTAAGTAGTCAATGACAAGTGTTGTCAACATATATATATTAGAGAAGCCAATCAAATATATATATATATTAAGATTTATATACCTCCCCAGTAACGTGATGGCGTGCAAACTTTGACACCACCCTATAGTCCCATACAAATGATTCCATCAATATAGATGGGATCTCAACATAGTCCACTTTACACCGCGTTCCTGTGTGGCATTTGGGATTGGATTACTATCATCTCCCCTTTATGCTTAATTACAGCTACCTTTCTCTTTCATCCATTATATATATGATATGATTGGAGATCGGTTTTAAATCTGTGGTGTACAAATAATCGTCGGATACATAAATATAAAACATAATGTGATATGATATGATAAGATATGATGCCCACCTTGTATATGATGATACTTAGTCCGACCCAGCAATGCTGCATTTATATATATGAAAGTAAGATATAGTGACGTTAGTGGAGACTAATATTGTTCCAAGGATAAAATTGGTATAATATATAATATCGTACAATATAATAAAATATGAGACACTAAAATCCAATACAAGACAATAAAATACAATAGAGTACAAGATAAGACAGTAGAATACTATGTAATAAAATATCATGCAACCGAGTAGAAGATAATATAATGCCATATCATACAATATTCTACAATAGCAGGAATAAACCTACAATGCATAGCATGACCCATCTCATGGAACAAGGTCTCCACCTCAAAATGAGTCAGAAGTGGGCACTGGTTCTCGCTGGGTAGGGTAAATCCACACATCAAACCAACTATTGGCTGTTGGTAATTACCCCCTCTGTAGGAGGACGTAGCAGAAAATAAGTTTGTTAGAGAACCATTGGGTGAATGTTTATAAGCTATGATTATAAGCCTATAGATATATATGTATCATATGACGTTATAAGACCTAGTATGGCTAACAGCACATTTTAAAAATCAATGAAATGATTCAGTATGCATTTATGCAAAATTCAAATGAAAATTAACCTATTGTCAGTAATAGTTCATTGGTTAATATAATATGACAGTATCGCCCTGTCTGTGATGATTGGATACACATTAATCATTTCCCTAACATACATATATGGTTCGATGTGACATAAAAGAAATATTTCATTAGTCTAAGAATAAATCCAAGTATGCATGTATGCACATATGCGTGTTAATTGGTGCCATTGCAATCTATTAATCAAGCTAGGAGTATAGGTGGCGTTGCATACTCCAATAGCCGACCTGATCGTATGGTATACTGCGCCGCCTGATTGGATTTGTTCTCACGAGCTATAAGATCGCAATAGATGTAGCCCAGAGGGCCCTGTATAATTGTTTGGTTAAGAATGGTGCATTACTAATATTACATCCTCTTATTAACTTCAAAATTAGTAAAGATAAAAACAACAAATATAATGTAGGTTTTTGGTTATTGAGCCGAACTGGTTGCTGCCGTACTACTCTAAGCCCTTTGATATGGATGTGTCCAGATTATATTCAGATCTAGATGAGTCTATGATGTTGTCTTATATACTATACTACTTGATATATATTCAAGTATTGTCTTATACATATACTACTTGATATATGTCCAAGCTTGGTTGCAAATAACCCCTGTACATTGGCCTTCCTATAACTAATCGTAGCTAATGGGTCGGTGTCATGGTAGTAATTGTACTAAGTTTAGTAATAAGAATAATTAATTACACTACATAACTACAGGTAGAAGCATTATGAGATCAGTGAATTGGCCTTGCTAGAGTTATAAAAAATAGCTACAGAGATGTTATTTAAAACAATACAATATGAAGAAAAAAAATAGTGAATATGTGCATAGATTGTCATACAAACGTCATAAACTAGTGTTAAGCAATAATACAATGAGTGGTTCACCTCACCTCTCTCCTTACACCTCCTGGACACTACCAGATATACTATCTATATACTACCACTGCATAAAATAGCCACCCCTAGTATATGGGTAATGTATTGAAATATCTATATAATATATTCATACAGATACAGCCACACGGCTAACCTGTAGAATATTATCGTACCTTACTAGATCATACCATATTATATCATGTTCTATTATATATATCTATATTAGACCTCTCATAACTCCTCATATTTACCCGCCTCCTTACGCTCCTCTACCCCTCCCTCAACTACCAATCATCCTTACCTCTGTCTCATGTGAAACAGCTAGTTTAACCACATTAAGGTGCCAAAGCTCCCCGGGGGCTGTTGACATAGGGACCAATGAAACACCGTACAGATGAGTAAAAACCATGTTTAGGCCCTCAAAAACACCCCCTAAACTAAAGTAATGGTGAACGTGCACCTCAGCCTCAGGTAGACTGCGGGTTTTGGCTATAGCTAAAGAAGAGAGAGAGAAAGAGAGAAAAAAAATAAAAGAGAAAGAGAGACAAAGAGATATATACATGATACAACGTGTAGTTGTACATGGTTTACATGTAGATATAAGGTAATGCATATACGTAGAAGTGGAAAGAACATAAGGTAAGCATAAATCAGTAAGTGGTCATCACCCGACCACCATCAGGCTATTGCTTGCTGTATGTGCTTTGGAGGTTGGCTAAGCCTCTAACTGGTCCCCTATAAAGGATATAGTATGCATAATAAAATATAATGGAATGATGTCATTGGTTGGCGCAGTAGTAAAAACATTAACAATGTCAGTTATTGCTTATTACCTTCTAATTGGTAGGACAGTATTGTATATTGTACTTCGGGTTCACCACAAAGGCATGTTATAAATATGTAACAGGAATGATGAAAACCACATATATAGTTGTGTACCTATAAGGCTGTGTATAGTATGGAGGCAAGAAAATGGTAATATAATGGAATGGTAGGGTCATCAATACTCTGACAAGAGAAGAGAAAGGAGGGATAGAGAAAGAAGGAAAGAAAGATGGGCCAGCAGAAGGTGGCGAGGGAGAGGAAAGACATCACATAAGGAAAGAGAAGGGAAAGAAGATAGCGAAAGAAGTAGAATAAATGTCATATGGCCGTCATGGCAACAGAGGATATATACATGTGTAGAAAGAGCGGTCCCAGGCCATCACTGATTCGTCTGTCCGTTCAAACTGCGCCTGAAATAAGTGATACATATTAGTGTTTAGTGGTAGTCATTAGGCACCGGAATGCGTGTCTCTTCCTTTTCTGATCCAATCAATCATTGTAGTCCTGCTAATATCATATGACAACTATCCAATTATCGCCTCCCAGATGAAAAGGTGCTGTTCGCTCATTGGCTAATTT
>NAOQ01000019.1:141647-159013 GCA_002751075.1 Ichthyophonus hoferi
GTGTCTCTTCCTTTTCTGATCCAATCAATCATTGTAGTCCTGCTAATATCATATGACAACTATCCAATTATCGCCTCCCAGATGAAAAGGTGCTGTTCGCTCATTGGCTAATTTCACCTTAATCAATCATATGCAACCCAATCCCTATCACTATTCAATAAATGAATAAGAGATTTCAAAAGGGTGAAAATGGAAGCGTGATTATCTCTCAATCAAATATGATCACCACTGCCATCCGATAGAGAGGAAGAAAAGGAGCAGTTGAGAATCAGGTTATAAATAGCCAATTACCTTCAATTTTTTCAATACAGCCGTTTCTTTCTCACTGATATGCTTAATCTGGTGTGCTATCCCTTTCAAAAACTGTTCCACCGTCTCTGTTCGTGTAGTAGGTTTATTAATAAAATCTCAGGGTAAGTGCATGTAAACAACTACAGTAAAGTGCTAAAGTTAAATAGTTGCAGGTGATTGCAAATATTTATCCCCAGGATGAGTTTGTATAGTTATGATTGGCTATTTAATTGTATATCTCCTTTACTAAGATAGGGTAGATTATTTTTGCAATATATTTAGGCGATATTTGCATCAATGAACGTTCACTTCAATTTGATTGTTAGTTTTGCCATGCTTGTATCACACTTAGTAATACTAGCCGTATACGTGCCCCTTTCTGCCCAAGTTTTAATATATGTCATGGATATCTATCAATAGGTATTGGGTGTTATAGTACATAAATGGTATTGTGCCAATTATAAAAGCTAAAGGTTGGTTGAATAAAGTGGATAAAGAGGATAATAATAATAGAACTAGCCAATAGAACATTCAGATGAGATAGGAGAGAGAGGAAGTGGGGAAGGGAAAGAGAAAGGAGGTAACTAAGGTTACAGACTAATATAGAGTACAAAGAATAAAGAGCTGGTCTGAGATAGTAGAACAATATATATATATATAAAAAGAGAGGGTGGGGAATGAAACCCATGTGAGCAACAAATAAAAATGAAATAATACCAGAGGATGAATGTGCCGGCAGGTATGTCTATAGGTAGGTATTAGATTGTAGATAGATATATATGCGTGTGTATATGTGTGCTAAGAGATATAGATATGCAGAGCATGCACCCCTACCTGGGTCCTTAGCCATAGAGTCCTGTAGTGTCCTATGCGCATATGTAGGATACTTACTCACATGGGCCAGTCGATCCCTCACTTGTAATAGTAATGATAATGTCTCCTCTCTCTGGAGGAGTTTGACGTCAAAATAATGTCATACCAACAAGAATTAATATTAATGATTAGTCTAGGACAATACATTGATTATAGCCCGTGACATTCAATCACTATACATTATAATACCTGAATTTAGCACCCTGTGTATGAATTATCCTATAAGGAGATAGAATTTAAAAAACGCAAGATCATTGGTGTATAATAAGAGTAATGGTTTGGTCATAAGAGATGGGATTGGTGAGTCCTAACTAGTGTCACGTGATTGTGATACAATACGAACCAATAGGTGGCCAGAAGGGGCTAATATAGCAAGACAAAAGCCAATAAAATTCAAGGAAAGTACTCACAAAAACATTACAGCAGGAAAAAACTGCATGTGTGTTAGCTAGCATATAGGTCTATATCTGTAATATATATATATCTAATAGCATCTACCAATATACATATGCATATATCCCCAAGCAACAAGGGAACTACCTTAGGGTCATGTTGATATGTGGCTAGATATACTGCCCGTCTAGTGTTGCCATCTCTTACCCACTTGAGAATTAGGTTGCATACCTTGGTGTCTGTCTCTAATAATAACATGTAAGGCTGGAAGGAGAGAAGAGGGGAAGAGGAGAAGAGAGTAAGATGTGTAGAAGGGTTAGAATAGAACAGGTATATGTATAAATAGTGTGACAGGATCTGTGGTGGTCTAGTGTCATATACATGTTTGATTGGATCCCATCCGAAGGGCTGGAAGACATAATTAGTCCAATGCAAGATTTTTCAAATTATCAGGCATATAGATTGGCCCAGGCTCACCTTTTAGTTTTTATCCACAAATGTGTTTCCCTTCCTTCATCTCTATCACGTGTAGTTAGAGCGGAGTAAGGGTATATATGAAGGTGTGTATGTCTAAAGACAAGATAATATAGATCCATGATGCGGGATTGGTAACAGATTAGACCATTCTATTTAACTGGCTAAAAAGACTCTAATACATACCAATAATTACTGATAATGATAGATTAGCCAATACAGCAAAAAATAAAAATAGACCATTAGATATGTCAATCTATATGCACCAATGATATGCCCCTTAGCAACCCTGCCATCCAATTACCTTATCCTTTATAGTATGTAGTGTCAGTTGAGAACGAACAGAAGCGGGAAGATCATTCAATAATGTGGTTGGCACTTCTACGTGCGCTGTGGTTGCCTCATGGGCTCCTGTAGATAAAAGGTGGTTTATTAGTGGTCAATCTATAGGGACATGTGCATGATTAGATCAGGATTAGTGCAGCGAGCATCCACATAAGGTTGAAACTGTGTATACGTAGATATGTAGATATGTATGACTAGAGATATACTTGTGTAGAGGTAAATGTGTGTGTATATATATGTATATGCTAGTGTGTACATAAGTCACGGCGTAGTACCAACGTGCATACCTACATGGCTTGAGAAGTAGTATTTCTGATATATTTAATATTTTAATTCTCTCCTGGTAACTATGAACAAATAGGTTTGTACCCAACTACTTAATGATCAGACTTGTCAAAGTGTACGTGCAAATGGCAGCACCTTTCATAGTATCCAATAGATAAAAGGTCACACATGATAAATTATTATATAATATGACGGTAATTTACCATTCATAAATTTAAAACCAAGATAGATTTGCTGCTGCGTTAGATGTTGAAAAAAAAAACGTTCATCTTCGGTCCCCTATGATCCCACTGGTTAATAATCAGCAATACAGTAACCGATGGTGCCATTTTAAAAGCACCCCTTGTTATGCCAATGGGTGAATAGATTAAAATGTATTGCTCATGGCGATTGGTGAATAGAATATACTAATGGGAAGCAGGTACAAAGACAGTATCGAAATACAATAATAAAATGGCTGCATACAAATTTATATGGGTGAAATAAAAAATATAGTCGTATATTCCCAACAATTACCACATAGGTACATACATATATAGACATATTCAACATACAATATATATATATAATCATTACGACTATAGTATATAAAAATGAAAGAATGATAATATATGCTATTTGTTTTCCTAAAATCCTATTTTTGACAATTCAAAACACACTAAAATACAAGCTACCTATAGGCTAAGTGCAATGCCAATAGATATGCTGAGATGTAAGTCGGTTGAGTTAAATAGCATCATCTAAGTGTCAATACAAAGGAAGTGGTGTATTCTATGTTATCATCTCAATTTATAGTCTTTTCAATGCATAACACACTAGATAATTACAATAGCAAGCAATTGCATTAACAACATAGCCCTAATAGCCCTACCTTAATACAACTCTGGTCAAATTCGGTCTTTAACAAATTTGCTGTCACTGTTGTCTCTCTATCAGCACTAGAAAAATTAGGGGATGTCATTACTCGTATGAGGGAATTGTAAAGGTCCACATCTGTATTTAGCCTGTAAGGATATGATGGAATTATATCAGTTGTGTATCTGCATGTATATATATATGAGTGTTTGTCTGACTATCTAGCATTCCATCCCTGTATCTAAATGGCTATATCTCTATCCACATCATGCACATCAGGTTCTTAACCTGTGACCTACATCCAATATCTAGAGTTGTATGGATGGCATCTCAACTAGGCATAGTAGGCCACACACACACATACACATACACTACTAATAATAACAGCTCAATTTGAACAGATAAACAATAACTACTCTATTATGGAAAAGAAGTCAATTGAAATCGCACCAATAAGGAAATACGTATATGTATATAACAAAGCTCATTTGAGTATATTACTTAAGTAGGGTTTATATTATTTAAAAAGTCAATCGAAAAAATTGATTAAATAGATATTAAAACAGAGAATTACTTTTCAAACTCGGCGTGTATTTTCTTGCAGGTTTCTTCACATGCCTAGGAGAGTTAAATAAACATTACCATTGGTGGGTTAGTTTTTAGCTGAGCATCAATTGTTCAACTGCATTCATTAGTAGATATAGTCTATATATTTTGCTCTTTCTCGGTACTTATCTTAATTATTGTTAAATATATCAAAACACATACGGCTTGAACATAACTTTTTATATAACCTATTTATCTGTATATATATATATATACATACATACATAATATCATACACACATACAACCATGCTTACATAATATCATGCATGCATGCACACATGCATACATACTATCACACATAATACATGCATACATGAATATACTTAGGGTCAGTGTGAACATTTCTCAGGAACTCAGCTAGATCGACCACCCCACAAAGGATGTCTGACAAGGCATCAATCTCAGTCATAACCTATAGACCAATCAAGTGTGAGAGATAGATGAATGATAATTAAACTGCCAAAAAACTGATACTTAACGTAGGATGATTACATATATGTGTATGTATGTATGTATGCATGCATGCATATCTGGTTAGAGAGGGGGCCAACAACATACAGCCAAACAACAATACCTTTATTTCTGGGGCAGCCACCTTGATTTTCGCATTGAGCCTGTAGGAGGGAGGCGAGTTTTAGTGAATGAATGTGGGGAGGAAAATATATATAATTAAAAACTACAATACTCATGACTATATATGCATGATTGGTTCTCTATGAGATATATATATTAAACAGACCAACCATTGAGTCTTACATTCTTTCAATAACTGTGATATTGATTAATTTATAAATGAGGATGTCATATTATTGGTATTAATGAAATGCCAATCTATTAGTTGGTAACAGAGTGACATTACAATGTAGATAAACCTGCATGTATATATAGGTATGCTAGCGAGAGAGGGTTATATAGAAAATGCCTCATGCCCATAATCAAGCAAATGCATACATATATCCAAATATATACATATCTACCAATGCATATACAAATATACATTTACAAAACTATATATGCACGCACCTACACGGCTACACAAAGCATTCTAACACCAAGCAAGCCTCGTACCCACCTTTTAGCATCCTGTATAGCCTTACTACATACTCTCTGTAGGCCACTAGGACTAGTTAGCTCAGGGTTACCACATAGCCCAGTAGGAGGGCCTTGATTACGTAAAGCCTGTACCTATTGGTCCACACAGTTAGGTGGATAAAAAACAAAGACTATATATATTCAATAATAAATAGAAGATTTTAGTCATACCGACGCCTAACAGTGGATTGAGCCGTGATGATAATATTGTAAAACAATAGGTACAATGTGTACCTCTGACTGAAGGAGGTGTAGTTGACTGTGTGGTTACAGGCAAAGGCATGTTGTTGGACAGGAATGCGTTTAAAATTTTGGTTTGGTTTGTTTATACTGGTGTGTGTTAATAACATAAACATGTAAACCCGTATAGTCTGCAGTAACACCAAAGGCAAGATAAACCACTCCCTATATCGCTCTTTTCAATCTACAGGCAACTCTACACAACACCTAGATAGATGCCCTTCATGTTACCATAATATACCCTACATTTTTTTCCTTTTCCTTTATATTCATTCTGATTTCCACCTTTATTTGTATATTCCTTGTTGTTTCCTTAACTCTTTATTCTCTTAACTATATAAATATCAATATTATTGTCTTCCTCTCCTTCCCTCTCCCACCATCACTCAACTGTGTGAGTCAGTTTAGGAAACATCATCAGGCCCCACCTGTGGGTCATTCGGATAATTGAACACCTGGCCCAGAAGTGTCCATTTCACCTGGGCTGGTTGACTGCCATGTCGTCGTAGCCTCAAAGTACTAAAATTCTGTTCCAGCGCCTGTAGGGGTCATAATTTTATAGCAGGCTACAAAGATATTACTACCAAAACTTTAAATAAATCTGCTTAATAAACCATAACTTCTCATGGCATATAAGGATATAGCAAGACTGGCTGCTACAGAACATAAAAGGTTTTTCAAGAAAAATAGTCATGTGATGTCTCGTATCAACCCTGTAACATGGATTTTCAGGTGTGTGTTATTCTTACGTTTAGAAAACATGCGGTATTGGTCATTCTTAGGACTTTGGAGACGCAACCAGTGCGCTGGGATAAGCCAACTATCTCCTTCCCAGCCAAAGTTTTTAACATAATTTAAAATAGGCAAAGTACACACCTATATGCATAAAACATAGTAGTAGGATTAGAAAAAAACTTGTCTTAGTACATCGAGGAATGTTTTTAAGTACCAATTCTGTCTACGAATAAATTCCTATCAGTCAAAAACAGATTGTACTCGATTAAATTAGCCAATAAGAGTGGTGAACTTTATATAAAATCGAAATAGCATGCTGGGAAATCAATGCGTTATCACTTTTATTTCTATTTTCACCCTTCAGAGGAAATCAACCAATTAGATATGAAAATAAAGGAATTTCTGATCTTAAATAATTAACGAATCGTATTCTTTGACTTAATCGATTTGCAATCTAGATCATGTTTGGCATCCAACGGCCAGTAATGAAGTAGCTGTCGAAAAATAATTCTAACATTGTATTACTTCAGTCTTAAATGCAGTCCTAATAATTACAATCATCTCACCTGCAATATTTTATTAGAAATCATGCCACTAATTACTGAAAGTTTGGAATATGGAGAGAGTGTTTGCTTGAAAATTGGTATAAATTATATATATAGATGCCATTGTAAAGGATTTTGAAGTCAGGTGCTATTATTGCAGTAGGGATCTTTAACACATAAACTCAAAATAAAACGACCTAATTAAAACCTCTCTGGCCTATATCTACAGTGCCGTCAATATGTTAATATGTTTTTACTTAAATAGTTGAAAAATGGATTGCTTAAAAATAAGACAGTTCCAGATTCCTATACCGCCGAGTATGTAACGAATTCTTAACGAACTAAATATAATTTTGATTTGGTTTAAAGGCGAATCTCTAACCGTTATATATCGAACTACCCTTAGTTTTTAAAAGAAATTTGAATATCGACGACCCCTTTAATGGCGACATTGATTTGTTTCCAATAAGCGAATCTACAATGGAATCGTAGGAACATTGACAAGTATTCGATCAGATTGTCTAATCAGAAATCCTTGATTGCGATTTCCAACCAGAAGTTCAGGTTTTAACCTCCCCTTGTGTACGAGATGCGATGTTTGCCGGGCAGAAAAAACTAAAACTCGTATATTATCATTGGTTTCTTGGCCTTCCTGTAATTGGCATGTGGCATAGCCTTCGTCAAGCAATCAGCCGCCATTTTTTTCTGTGGGACAAATGTTAACTTATACCTTCTTCTAAACGAATATAGTCACAGGAATGCTCGCTCGTCTTTACCTATTATTCCCAACATGATAGCAGAAAAAGCTTAAATGGTTTATCATGGTCCCAAAACGTGGTAATTGTATTAACTCAATGATTCACAAATGCCCAAAACGCTTAACCCAATCCTACATTCATCTACTGCCCTCTACGTGTGGAGGCTCCATTTTATTATACCTACACACTGTCTCCAAATCTGCATTTGAACTATCAACATTTCCAGCTTCAAAGTGGCACCAAGGTAGCTTGTAAAACAACTGGGCAACACCCGCATCTCACCTTAGCCGCCAGCCTCCAGACGCCAGAGTCAGAGCAAGAGCCAAGGTAAGCAAGAGCATTTAATATACAGTGTGGTGAACTGTCTTCCATTTTTTTAAATTGGGTGCCATGCCCGAGTCACTTCTATCAGGAATTATCTAGTTCATTTAGGGAACGATAAGCCATGTTGAGGTTCTTTTTATATTCCTTTTTCATATTTTTTGTGCCCTATGTGAAATAATCCGCCTAGGCCAAAGGAGAGTGTTAAAACAGAAATATTTAATTAATTTAAGTATTTCCTAATATAGCTATAATCATACAATATTTTGGGCATACTAGTCTGAAGAAATAGTTGGCGCCATCTCTTGATGCTAAATGCCAATCCAAAATCATCGATCAAAATTGAACCAGCCAATGCAAGAGGTTCTGCAAATATAATAAACCATTTCAGATCACGCTACCAGTCCAGATAACCTGTTGCTTGGGCGCCTTGCCTATGACAAGTCCTGCTTACTTACTCAATAATAAAAATATGTTTTATCATATTTGCACCTCATGTGTGCAAAGGGAAACGTTAAAATGTCTCCAAATTTGATATTCCCTTTTCTTCTAAATAACTATATATCACAGGAACACCTCGTGCCTACTTACTATTCCCAATATATTGTTTTCTCCTTTCTCCTTGAGTCTAAGCATTAGGTCCCAATATGAAATGCATTAATGACGCTCATCTCTTGTTCCATCCCCCCGATCCAGTCTAACCTGTCATGTGATTATATTGCATGTTTTAATCCCATTGAATCATGGCCCCCAGGTACTTCAGCATATTTTCCTGATGCTGTCACTGCACTGATGCAGATGTATAAGGAGATGAATCATGTTCCCTATACTTTGTCCCTCTGCAAGTGGTTAGTGGAGTGTGCTTTGAGCATTGGTGCTGTTGGAATCCTTCTTCTGGACCACTTCTGACGACTCTTCTTCTCGGGCCTGGAAGGATTACTTGTAAGGTCCCGAGTTTCATTGGATGGAGGTTTGCAGAGAGGATTGGGTATAGATGTAAATGGGAATGTTATTGATGATATTGATGACGTTGGCGCTCCCTCCATTCGGAAGATGTGGCTCATGAAGCATCGGTAGTGACGTGATAGGTGGCAAATGGATCCAGCAATTTTGAAAATATTCCGTCATTTTCAAAAAGAAAATTATCTTCATCAAAAATCATTGTTTGGTGGATGGGAGCTGCTCTTGTTTCCCATTCCAGGATCATCCGACCACACTTGTCATTGTCATGGCCTAGCATACATCACAGGAGTTCCTGAGGTGTAAAAGTTTCTTTTATATTGATGTTGTTTAAGTGGTAGCTGATCTTGCAACCAAAAACACTTAAGACTTTGTATTGGTGGCCTAAAGGGTGTAGGAACCATATTGATTTCCTTTATTGGAGACAAACTGTGAATGAAGGTGGTTGCTGTTATTGTAGAATATCAAAAGTAGTTTAAAATGTTTGCATCATTTATTGAGCAGCAACAAATAGTTATAAATTGACAGTTCGTGCAATCAGACATACCATTGCTCTGTGGTGCATAGGGGAGAATAATGTTGTAAGAAATATCACTTTTCTTCAAGAAAATTGTGAATTCAGAGGAGAGATAGGTATGCCCCTGGTCAGTGAATAGTGTAAGGAACCAGATATTTCTGTTGGGCTAAGAAACCGTGTTTGGACTCTAGAAAATTGCGCCTGAGTGCGATTTGAGACCGTACTGATAACTGTGTCACCAGCTGAGTTTTTAGACCATTTTTCTATACGAGACCCCTTTTCGGGTCTCGTTCATTCTTATTTGGTTACGAATATGGGACCTCCCCAGTTACTTCCAAATATATTAATAGGAATAAACTAATAAACCATTTAGTAAGGTCAAGGTGTTGATCTAATGGAGATTTATTTTAGCAAATAGCATTCTATCAATATTAACATCTACAGTTATTATATAAGTAAATAGGAAAGATATGTATAAATACCAGAACAGAACTCATAGTTTTTTTTTAAGTTTCCACGACAATAACCAATGCTAGCGTCCAGCACTTGCTTTTATACTAAATTGTCTTTTATTGCTTCAGAGATTGATTAATCTGATTCCAATTAGGCTCAATCGCATACGATTATCGCGCCAATAATGTTGTCGATGCCCCAAGCTTATACTATAGAGCTTGTATAAACAAAAGGTTGTATACTTTAGGAATTAGACCTGCAGTCATAATTGAATTATAACTTCCTGATAATATTATTGTATACAATGTTGAATATGAAATTAATATTTTAATTTACTAAGCCGGTGAGTAATACTCATCTCTTGTTTTAACTCTTGCTACAATATATTATTTTGGCAACCAATCCAATTGAAAGTGGGGTACATAGATCATTGGTTAACTAATTTTAGTCCGGAACTGCAGAATCCAGCCTATTTTGATCAGCCTATTGTGATCAGCCTATTAAATGGGCATTTTAGCATGGCCAAGCAGCCGTGCTCTATATTTAATAGGTTGAGCCTACTGCAATAAGCCTAATAGGTATAGTAGAACCTAGCCTACAATGGTTCTGTCTTGCGATTGAGCTTTAGTACTGATAGATGGGAAAATCCACGATATGTATATCTTTTGGAAGGAGTAGTTATGCATCGAATGACACTTGAGAAAATACCTTCCCTTCAACAAATAGAGTGATGGCCCTGAATGGAGCATGTAGTGTTGACAAATTACTTGAAGTTGGGGAGTATGTCCCCTTTTGTTTTCATTATGAAAACTGAAGTGTGGTGAGTATAATCATCAACAAACCTGACCAATCACTTGAAACCAGACTGAGAAAGACATAGAGGACTAACAACATTACTGTAGATGCATCATAGTATCCAGTTAGACTGTATTTCCTGTGAGGGGAACTTGTCCATGACAATCTTATAGGTATTGCAGGTGTCACATAGTTGATCCTGCTGTGGGGAAGGTAGCAGTTGATCAAGTGTTTATAGTAGTTGTTGCAAATAGGGAAGGGAATAGTGCATCGATCAGTCATGTCACAGAATAAAATTGACAACAGTGGCTGCATTGGACTCTCTTTTGGTGGTGAGACATTGGATGTGATCTCTAGTTCAATAAATATGGCATTGTAATAGGCTATTGTAGGTTATATTACCATCAATGTAGGGGACCCATCGGGAAACTTAATATTGGCATACAACAAGTAGATGTGCTCATGGAATGGTTTCGTGGTGAGGAGAACATTGCCATTGACTGTAATTGTATTGGAATCTTCGCTGTTGTTAATAAACTCTGCACCACTATTTATGAACATGTGTTGATTTTTTCTTTATTGGGCTGTCCATTTTCTACTACACTTGACTCTTGACCTGTGTTTAGTTTGAACTCTTGATAGAGTCCTCTTGAGGTATTTTTGTCGCCTAATTCTGAAGGGAACTGGATACATTGTTCCTTCTTTTTATTTTTATCTATAGATCTAAATTTGATGCTGTTGCCATGGTATGTTTCTAAAAGATTGAGTTGGAATATCACATCTCTTCAATATCATATCAACTATTAACAATTGTGTATAGTGTACTTAACTTTATTATTATACTGTACGTAGTCAGGATCCAGACTAAGTCCAAATGCTGGTTATGTAGGTTTTGGTTCAGATCAATATCAATTGAACACGTGATAATCATTTGAGGTAAGTATATTAATGAATAGAAACTCAATATGCCTGCTCTCCAACATATTGCCAACAACGTATTTTCAATGATTATTCACAGGTTCATTATAGAACTTATGCAACGCACATTGTTATTAGCATGTTACTCATGATTACTCAAAGGATCATTCTAGATATTATGTATTATGTGTATCATTAATCACTATATATGTAATTAAATATCAAAGACCAAAACTAATTAGAAGCTATAATAAATTTACATTTCTAAACTGCATTACTAATCCAGTCCTAATTAAATGTAATCAGTAACATCATTAAATTATTTATTTATTCTTAATTAATGTTCAAGTACTAACTATTATTTGAAACCTCATTCTAAATTTTTCTTAACTTGTAAAGATTCAATGTTATATAAACAATAAATATTTGCGCAAAACACTATGAAGTATTTCAGCTTCTAAAGTGTTTAGCTAAAAATCTTCAACAAATTGTGACTAAGTCAGCTTGGAAAACAATTGTAACTTTTGGCCCATATAAAGAAAGTATGAAAAAACAAATTGAATGCAGTTGTACTGGTGTACAACATGTTTTTAATCACTATCTCATGCGCAGTGTCCCAAATTGTAACCCTAAAAGTGATGGTTCCCTGTAACGTAGCAATGACAGTTTCTCCCATTTTCATTGCAATGTCAACGAGTGGGGTTGAGGTCCTGAAAAGTACAGTGGTTGCTGCTAATATTTCAATTGGCATCACGGTCAAGGATGAAGTTGCTGGTGTGCATATAATGACGCCATAGGAAGAAGGAACGTAACAATTTAGCAAAGTTGGTTGTAGCCTTGTTGTATTGGTTGGTGATGCATAATTTGCATGGCCCCTGTGTTACATGAGTAACATCCACCAAGATTGTTTTTTATATCTTTGGGATAAATGTTTTATTAAAGTTGGGTACTTGCGGATTCTTGGAACCTTCATGTGCCGAGTGACCAATATCCGCATAGTCAAAAGGAAAAGTGCATGGGAAGCAAAAAATGATACTTTAGTTTCCTTCCTCTCTCAGATTAGACATTTCTCTCTTCACTGCCGGTTGTGGCAACCCTGTTGCATAGGCTTTGTTGTTGTTTAAGCATCATTGACGAGATGCCTCATATTCTGGCTTGCACCAATTTAGACATTCAAGATGGTTATTGTAGAGAAGATATTCTACCAGGTAAGTCTGGAACCCAGTGTGACCTTTGAGGTTGTCCAGGCAAATGCTATACTCGAATCGTTGTTGAAGAATATTAATGGTAGAGGTAACTATACATCTCTCTGGCCGCTAAAACTAAGTGTCTAGTAGGCATAGGCATAAAGTGAGGGTCCTGAATTTTAGAAGGAACATAACTCCACTCTCTTTATGAAGAATGCATGCCTTGATGAATCTATCGTACTATTAAGTGAATAATGTATCAGTCAACGTCCCAAAAGTCAGCTTCAGTTGAAGAAATGATCATAAGCCCATTCATGTATGTTAGATATATACAAACCTGCAATTGCTTTTTTGTGACAACCTACTAAACATGTGAGATGCTCTGGGTTGGCGGAAATATGTCCAAGTTGCATTTGTTGGTAGCTAGAAGGGTACGGCTTAGTGCAAAACTAAAATTAACATTCTTGAGCACTGCAGGGTGCTAACAGGTCTTTGGGGCACACAGGGAGGGGTAGGTTCCTGACTTGTGCGTATAATATGCTTTTTTAGAATCATGTGAAATTATAGGAAGGACCATTTCATCTGAAAAAGATTTTGGATTATTTCAAGCAAATTTTTTGGAGTGTTCCTAGTGCCTAAGTTGTCCATCAGATGAATAATAACCCCCAGAATTGTTTTTCATCATGTTATTGTCAGAACCTTGAGAAATATCATTCTCTGGTGTGGGTAGGTTTTGGTAGTGCCAGTTTAATGGGTCAGGGATGGTTCTAAGCTAAGTTTTGAAATGATGAGAACTTTCTCCAGTGTGGCTGTACACAGGAAAAACAATAGTTTATTTTTCCCTAATGTGGGTGAAAGAAAGACCTGGATAGAATGGGATATGAATGGAGAGATACAATAAGCTTGTAGGGTGCAAGGTTGTGGCATTGGGTACATTGGAGTTTGAGATCCAGGAGCGCTACCGGAAGAAGATATTATTGGCAGATTGGTGGGATTTGGATGATCGATTAAAATTGAACTAGACAATGGCAAAGGTTCTGCGACTATAGCATAAGCCATATCATATCATATCATGCTTGGGCATCCTGCCTAAGACAAGTCCTGCTAATTTGTTTAATAATAAAAATATATTTTAGCCTATCTCTGTCCCACGTATGCAAAGAGACACGTTAAAATACCCCCTAATTTGGTATTTCCTCTCCATCCAAATGAATATAGGTCACAGGAACGCTCCCGTCTCTACTTAATAATAGTGTAGTAGTTATATATACATTGCTTGATTATCCTTCAATGTATAGATCGCATGTCATCTGGATCCAAAAGTTAATTTCGTACTCTATGAGTTGACCATTTGAATTCTTAATCTAATTATAGCCAAGGGTTCAGCAGTTATTTATGTATTGAGTATGTTTAGATGCCTTGGGCTTGCCTGTATGTTTCATACGTGGATCAAACAGTCGATCATTACATAAATTCATAATCTAATTATAGCCAGGAGTTACAAAAAGATTAGTCTGCGGGTTACTAAAAATAGATTTTAATTGCCTAATCAGAAGTGTAGCTGGTTACATTATCAGCTATCAAGGACAAATTAAAGTTATTTGCGTCATAGTTCAATAGCAGGGCTAAATGGAAGAAGCTTGGAAGATCTCCTACTTGAAGTCGTGACACTTCACATAGTATTAGAGAACCTACTTCATTGGAATATTCTATTTGTCATAGATTTTTTTTTTGTATCCAATCCACATTACGTACGTGCAGGTTCCTTTATTCTTTAATAGAAAATGTTTAAGCTGCACACAACCGGAAGATCTAGATCAGATCGCATTGAAAGGCTTTCCAGCAATCGTGATCATTTCTTCATTTCAGGCCAAAGTTTGATTGGTTTTGGTTATTTATTGGTACCCATAAGAATTCTACCACACTGTTATTGGTCTAGATAAGGTATTAGCAAAGTAAAAAATAATCAAATAGCCTGATTCTGTTCGCAACAGAGTTAGTTTACATTTGCTTCCATCCGATAATAGTAAAAATGACTGTCACGGGTACAGGCGCTCAATACTTTTCTAGCGACAGCGTCGACATTATACCTTACTTGGCCACTAAGTCACCAAATGAAGCAGGAGTAAGAAGAACTTCCTTTCCTCAATCGCATTGTAGAAAAAATTCCCTTAGACAAGTCCTTGCACGAAAGTTTATCAAAACAAAAACATCCGAAGAGACCTCTGCAAAAAAAGCATACACTAGTGCTGAAGAGATTTCCTACAGTGAAAAGCATGAAATTTCATGCTTAAAACCCAACGATAACTCAAACTCATTTAACCAGAAAGACCAAATAGAAAATCCAAATCAATTCTGCTACAAAAAATGGTGGGAAGATATGGTTTATTGTTTTAATATGTGGTCTATGTGCAGAGACACATGCCCTATTAGTCAACGACTTCAGGCTAAGCATAGTGAACCCAACTGCAAAACTGCATATTTTACAGGTGCAGATTTAACCAATTGGCTTGCATGGTATATTAGGGAGAACCCTTACAAGGGTAACCATCCAGATGTTGAAATCAATGGAGAAAACATCGTTGCACTCGCATCAATTCTTTTGAAAGAGCACGAAATTTCCGAATTTGACCAGAGTAGTGATTTGTACCGGTCATTCACTTATTATCTTGACAAGTTAAGCACTGTAATTCATAAGGAGAGTGTCAATGAAAATGTGTTTGTTGACTCAAAATACCAAGTTTATTATAGAATTTGTACGCCCTTCAATGCATGATGTATTTTGGTTAATTTATTTATAATCGTTTAATATTATTAGCAGCTACCATTATACGTAGTTTGGAAAAGTACTAGTTGCATCTATTGGTGTTAAATGCCAATAAGATGACCAATCAAAATTGAACCAGCCAATGGTAGAGGTCCCATATAGGTTACAAAATAATTCAATTAGCCAATTATAGACCCAACCACATTATTGCAGATCATGTTGTAGCGTCCAGATAATTCATTGGATAGACAACCTGCATAGGGAAAACCCAGCTATTAACTGTGCTTTCCTGTCTTATCAATCCTATGGGCTTAGTTTTCAACTCCCCCTGACTTGTTTAATAATAAAAATATGGGTTAGCCTATCTACCATCAGTGTATGCTTAGGAATACGTTTCAGGGTATTTCGAAAATCTTTCCCAACATTTTCGAAATATTGAGAAAGGTTTAACAAGAAAAAATATGGTAAAAAATCCTGAAATTTTTTTTTGATTTTTTTTAGAATATTTAAACAACAAGAATAGAAGATCGAATAAATTGCAATACTTCATTCAAAACCAATGATCTCCCGCGTTAACACCTAGACAGAAATGTAAAAATAATTAATAGTTGTACAGTTTTATTATAGTAATTTAATTGGTTAATATGTCTGTATATAATTATTTATTAAAAGTCCCCTCTTTAATGAAGAGAATTAAAGAAGTCTCTCTGCAGTGCAGAGAACTACTTTTTCAAAACGTAAGTTTATTTGTGCTGTTAACAATTATACTTGCGAGTGTGGTTATAACATCTAGGCGTAAACTTAATTGAAGTTTGTAAGTACTAATATTAACACTGTAGCGGACAGCTCACATTACTCAACTCGCTTATTACGTAAGCTCTAATTTAATTATACATTATTATATTTATACCAGTTAAGTGCCCTGGCTATTGTATTTGCTTTATTATCCCTACAGTTAATAGTATTACACCAGATGGCTTATTATTACTAGGATTGAGAATTTATGGTAAAAATGTTTACGGGCAATCGCATATAGAGTTTATTATTGTCAAATTATATTATGAACATAAAATCCTCTTTTATCATATTAATTAACCTTCTGTTGGGAATAATAAGTAGAGGCACAAGCGCTCCTGTGACCTATTCGTTTATGAGAAGAGAGAATACCCAATTAAAGGGTGTTTTAACATGTCCCTTTGCATACATGGAGTACTGTTATGCTAAGACATTTTTATTATTAAACAAGTCAGCAGGACTTGTCTTAGGCAGGATGTCTAAACAATGTGTTATCTGGACCCCAAAACATGATCTAAAATGGCACAATATATAGTTGCAGGATCTCTAACATTAGATGGTTCTATTTTGATAGAATATTAGATCGCCGTTTAGCACCAATAGATTGCACTAACTATTTTTTCAGGCTACATATACTCTGATTATTTTGTCGTGTTTTTATTTGTGGAAGCCTGTACAATAGTCTCAGACTTTGATTGCTTTTGATAATGCTTTCACGATGCTATTAGTTGATCCACACCAATGAAAACACTTTCTGTTTTTATTGGTCACGAACAGGCAGAGGTACTGAACATTTAAATTAGTCAGAAAAAAAGTGAGATGTTCGAATTTTGGGATCATACCTGTGCAGAAAAAGCTGAAAGAAAATATTATCGCCCCAAAATTCAGTTTCTCCAATAGTATGTCATATATATATATATATATTGACATCAAATGATGTCAGGTATTTCCTATATATATACTTGATCTTTTTGGTCTGTGATTATTTAACCTTATAAAATAAGTAGTGACGCTAATATCACGTCACCGAGGGCCCCCAGTCGTAGCAGGCCATGACGTCAGTGATATAATTGCCAGACTGTTATACCTTTTTATCTTCAAAATAGGAATTTTAAACCTCAATATGAATCATCAAAATATTCAATACAAAACCAAAAAA
>NAOQ01000019.1:167651-202543 GCA_002751075.1 Ichthyophonus hoferi
ATAATAATAATAATAATAATAATAATAATAATAATAATAATAATAATAATAATAATAATAATAATAATAATAATAGTAATAGTATAATAATAATAATGCTAACTCACGGATCCACAGCAAGAATGCATGTGTGACCAGTGCTCACTGACAGGTTTTTATTTACACTATATAATATATTAATTAGGGCTAGCTGTATGGTGTCATAAACCAAAATTATGGTCAAATTTCATTACTAACCCCGACTTTACCTTAATAAGGTTAATTTATTAGCAACAGTATTGGTTTGGTTAATTAAGATATTTTTATTTATACCATTGAATGTCGAGTATATACGAGCGGTGGTTATACAGGATTATACAGAATATAAAATTTAATGATTGGAAAGACTGAAGAGCGATGAGTTGCTCCAAGTTTACAGACATAAAACTTATTGGCTTTCCTATATAAGGGAAGGCTGAAAATCAATCTTCAACTCGGTAATAGAAAAATTAAAGACCATGTAACTGTATAACAAACTGAATGTTCTTTTAAGAGCAACAAGAGAAAATTTTCTTGGTAATTTTTTGTTTGATGTCCTTCCGCATATATCATTATAAGAGGGGCAAATAATTAAAACAAGATAGTTGTCACTTATACAGTCATAACAACCCCGGAGTTCAAATGTTCTCCGTCATTTGATCTTTTATAATCCATTGGCCAAAATTTTGGGCCGTTGTAAGTAATAATAGCTTATTTTTTATATTGTTTGACTACAAAAAATATTTAATATTTTGTGATAACTCCATATAAAGTAGCCTGCATTATACAATTATAACGACATCTATTCAACTTGCTTCCGGCTTTCTATTGATCTTCACTTAGTAAAGGCAAAGATTTAAAAATAATTAAATGCACCAGGAAAAATTTATCTCACAGTTAAACTCCACTTCAAAATAAAATTCCATTGGGGGGAAAAATAGCTAATCGGTGGTTTGATATGACATTATAAGATTATTAGGCCACAATCTGCTGACAGTAGACTACATTTTAAATAAAAAATATATAAATCGTAAGAATGCCATTGGCTAATCAGCTGCGTTTCATCTCAATGTTTACCATCATTACCTACCAATCATTTTTACCATTAGAACAACACATCATAAACTTAGAGATATTGTAATAGATGGAAATTTAAAAACCAAGAATAAAAATAAATAAAAATATAATACTGATAAACAATTAATATTTTTTCATAGAGGCTCACTGGTCTTGTTAGTACTACATATTCGCGTATCATTATAAAATTTTTTTTATCGATTGTTAGGAACTGGGCGGTTACTTCTTAATGGTGCATTTCTATTATTTGATGGCTTAAATGCAATCTTTGTGGCATTGGCTAATGTTGCCCAATACAATTTTATATACTATTTACGCGGTTTCAAAGGAAAAATAGGGCTAAGTAGATAAATGTATCTAGGGTGTGACTTAAAATTCAATAATAGTAAATAAATATAGATATTATGGCTAACAAAAAATAAAAATGCTCAAAACTTCCTGCATGTTTTTGATTTATTGGTAAATAATGTTTTTATTTAATGTACAATTAACGTGTCAGTTCATTGGTGCGAAGTGCTGATTTGACCATCCACCTGTACTACAAAGTTCAAAGGAGGACGTGACCTTTACATAATCAAAATTATCTATTAAGAGGAGAGTACAGTTATTGCATTCTTAAGCCATTTTTTCTTTACATAACGTATAAAAATATAATAATTTGTTAATATATAAACATTAATATCGTTTAAACTTTGTTTTTATATACATAAGGTATATGATACTATAATGTGATTGATGGTACTGCAGTTCTAATACCGACAATATACTTGTATCGTAATTTTGAATAACACACCTACCAATCAAATGAAACACTCACTTTGTTTCAACAACCGCTCTATATAAGATACCCGACGACTATGCTCAGAAAACGCTACTGAGATTTTTTATGGTATTTCTGATAAGTATTTGTTGTATTTTTTACTTAAATAGAAAAGGTTATCAGCCTAATGATCTGACACACCGTCTGCAATAAGGATATGTCTTTGCCTAATGCCCCTTATCATCCAGGTTCAACATGTATCCCAAAATGCTCGCATTCAATGGCCAGTCTTGGTGAGGTTAAAGAGCAGCATTTGCTATACTCAACAGCTCCGCAAAATCAATCACGCATCCTCCATACAAACCTCTATACAAACTCTACTTTCTTTAAAGACAACAGTCAACAAATTTTTAATCAGTCACAATTTGGTCCATGCCTCCATACACCACAGAAAACCTTACAGAAAACCAATTCCATTAGTAGTAGCAAGGCCAAGCAAGGGCTAAAAGCACAGTCAACAACAAACAACACCATTCATCTTGCGCCTACACCTACACAGTTAGTAGGTGAAATTGCACTGGCTGAGGGTTCAACAGAGAGAATAGAGGATATCCGAAAACGAAGACACTCAATGGACACCATCGACTTCACCAACGAGTGGGTTTATGATATTCCTTCTTTTTTACGCCTTGTCCGTTTACATAAATATACTCCTCTGTTTCAGAAATTGGGTCTCCCTTTTGAAAAGCTTCTTAAAATGGATGATAAAAGTCTTATTGGTTTGGGTATTACTATGCAAGGAGCCCGTCGCCGTCTTTCCATCGCCATTGAAAAATACAATGAATTCCGTGCTGAACTCTCAGGCCTGAGCCTCTTACAGGACAGTAATACCTCTAAGTCTATGAATCGCCCTTCGTCAGCGCCCATCCTTGTGAAGATTTGGGTTGCACCAACACTTGGTGATGCCTTTGCCAAAAGTATGATTAAGGATGAGTTTTTAATAGAGACCAT
Organism: Ichthyophonus hoferi; assembly: GCA_002751075.1. Lineage (NCBI taxonomy): Eukaryota > Ichthyosporea > Ichthyophonida > Ichthyophonidae > Ichthyophonus > Ichthyophonus hoferi. Next base: position 170,518 of record NAOQ01000019.1, read on the forward strand.
ATGCGAAGAGACAGACGATGGCAATGGCACCCTTGTTGGAGAAGATAGCGAGTTGGTGTTTGATAGGTTTGAAAGCGAAGGCGAACGTATTATTGAGAGCTTATTTAATGACGGTGCTGACGAGAGAAGATATGCCCTTGCATCGGGGGAGGAGAGTGATACAATGGGCTCTCCACCCATCTTTCCGACCAATTCTTGTAGGCTATCCTACCCGGGTACCTTTGGCCCTACTGGCAATGATTATTCACCACCGTTGATGTCGAAGTCATATACGCGTCATGTTAGCTACTGCGATAGTATGTGTGCGTCTGACTGTTATGCTTCTATGGTTGCCAGAAGAGCTGGCACAGATTTACTCGCCAGAGAAGTTCAGGGGCATTGTTGATATGGCTCTTAGATATATATGGGTGTTTGATACCATGCAGAAAGCCAATTTTATTAATACCCTCCAACACGAAGTTACCAGGAAAAAGTGCTATCATATGTATTCACATATTAATAGGATGGTGGTCTATAACTAATTATTCACATATAAGAAATATGGGTTACGTGACCGTTGGGCTAAGCTCTGTGAGAAGCCTACAGTCACGGCAATATTAACACCTCACGACATAAGTCTGGGGATTTAAAGCGTTATATTGAAATGCAATATGACTAAGAAACTACAGTCGATGTAGTACTGGATGCACACGACTGTGTTTCTATATTTTTGGGTGTTAAATGTAAAATAAAGAGGTCATACATAATGAACAGGACAGTTATTCCTTACGAATCACCACAGTAAGTAGCATCGGATTTTCTGTATTTTTAAAAGGCCCTTTTGAATGCTCTGTATCTCATCAGCCCACCGGTCATTCATATACCTTGCTGATTTTCTTAAACCTATCGGGCATTAGCTTACGAATTACAAGTGGTTCCCACGTGAGAATAATAATCATGTTTAATTAGAAGTAATATTTGTGGCTAAGGTTTGCCTGTGAAAACGTATAGGCTATAGTGTTAAAAACACTTATGTGAAGGTACCAAAACCATCCGACTGACCTGGGTTTCATTATGATAGCTTTATGTTTCAGGCTGAATTACCTCAAAAGTTGCGAATAATACCACAATATACGTTGTGAATCAAGAACAGTATTTTACTTTTTTTTTAATGCAACAACCTTACAGACCTGGTTGTGAACGATTGATTACCTTAATTCACCACCATTGTGCACCACTATGTATTATTATTTTACTGTACTAGATATGAATACATATTGTTGCGTAGCATCACCAATATTTCATGGGTTTTGTATAATGCAAACTACCCACCATATTTATTATTAAAATATTATTGTTATATTATTATGCTATGATTATATGGCATTTACATCACCCATACTTGGTTTATCCAGGATAATGTGAGCCACCCACTATCATTGGTCAACCTATAATTGTACAACGTATTGTTACTATTGTAAATTATGTCCTATTAATGTTATTATATTATTGCTATTATATTATTATATTATTATATTTTATTATTGCATAATATTGTTGTCTAACCTGATAATGGCCTTATTAATATTTTATTAATATTGTAAGACGTCAACCACTGGACCTACTATTTATTTATCAATTTATCAATGAATTATATAATTGCACTACAGGTGTTGCACTACCAATGCAATATTTTATTAATCTTATCTAGTATGTAAACAACTTTCGCCTGCTGTTAAGGATTTACAAATATATTTGGCCCTGTGTATCCTCTCCCTCTCTTCCAAGCTTTCCTTTTCCAGTTATTTATCACTTTCTTCCTCTTTTCTCATTTCTTATATATTTCTCCTGTTCCGACTCTATTAATGTATATATACGTTCCCCCTAACACCGTACCCACCTGAAACCTTTCTGGCTCCTCTTTCCCTTTTTACTATAATATTGGTCTCCTCACTCTCCTGCTATTAATTTTTGGTATTACCATATTTCCATTTACTCTGTTTGCTCAGTAATGTACTAACAGGTGTTTAGAACATAGCCATGGTTTTTGCCGCCCTACAAGAAGGTATGAAAGCACACATCATGGGCCATTACAGCCAGGTCATCAAATACTATGATCAAAGTGCCAATGACCTAACCTCTAGTCTGACAAGTGTCAAGGGCGAGGCTAGGTTTAAGTAGGCTTGATTGCTACAAATTATAAAAGTGAAAAATAAAAATAAAAAATAAAATAAGATAAAAAACTTCGTGCTTTTGAGTCAGTCTTGAGCATAGTGTTTTCTCTTTGTTGAACCAACCATCCATAAATATTCCCTTGACTAGTTGCTCTATGCAATTATTCTTTTATTCATCACTGCTACAATATGCTACTATTGTCACATCAACTATACCCACAAGCATATACTCTATGGCTCTCATTGCAAAAGTATTCTTCACCCGGTCAAGTAGATATATATGTAACCATTTGACTCGCATTAATACCCTCTCATACACCTTCTTGTATGTGCATTCAACTAAGGCTTGCACACTCCCGGATTTCTATTCTTTGCTTGTTTTAGTTGATATGTTTTCCTTTTCTGGTGATTGTTAACATATTTTTCTGCAGCATAAGTTTCCTTATATTCTTTCTTTTCTTTATCTTTATTTAGTATTTCACTATTATTTGTTTTACATATCGTCCATGCTTTTCAGATTGCTTCAACACATTCCACTTGTTTTATGTTTCTTCTTTTCTCTCCGCCCCAAACTTACAAGCATAAATATTCATTAAATTAACATGTTATTTTTTTGCCTTTTGTTTTCATTGTTACTTTCTTCTTTTATTGTTTTTCTGTCCCGACATTATGAGTTTATAAGTATCATTTACTAGACTACTTATATGGTTCTGTCAAGTCCCTAATACTAATAAAGCATACCCTAATAAAAATTAATGCAATCTGTCTAAATAGACGTCTTGTTTTATAACAATTGGAGTGTTGCTTTTCTCTACACATGTGTACGTGCAGTTTCTGATTAAAGATAGCATGAATTGGTTTATTTATTTTTTTCTCATGGACCCTGTCTTTTGATAGTTTTGATCTAGTACTTTATTTCCTTTTTTGCACCTTTGATACGTTACCAGGGATCCAAATGCAGTGTGCTCAGGGATGAATTTTAACGTTTTATTTTATTTTTCCTCCGTGTATATTCATTTTCTCAACCGTATGAGCCCGTCTGGTCCCTTATGCACTTTCCCATTTGTTCAGCATAGGACCAAATATAAAATATTAAAACTAACTACCTCCGATACTTATATTTACTTGGAATCCAGAATGATAGATAGGTTTCATATACCATTATTGTGATCTGACTCCCCTGTGTTTCATATAGCCACCAAGTCACCCTAGTCAATCTTCTATGTAACCGAGGTGAGGCATATCTGAGCCTGGACCTTGTTAAGAGGGCACTGTGCGATGCAAACAGGGCACTCGCTTACCATCCTGTAGCACTGCGGGCCATCCTCCTGAAAGGCAGTGCCTACGAGAGGCAAAAGAAACGAAAGGAAGTACAGTTACTGTACGAAGAATCATCTAGGCTGGCAACTCTTGATAATATTCGCCTACATGCACAACTTCGTATTCGTTCACTTCTATCTCTCTCTTGTAAATAGTCTATTTATTGTTTTTGTTTCTTTATTGTTATTGGTTGCACATCTTGATAAATAAATACATCTATGTAATGTTTTACTAAACAAATTTCAAGCTTAACATAACAACCAATTATACGGCTTATATTTCTAAAGACATTATCACAGGACAACATCCACCTCGTACATCTCTTTTTCTACCTTATCATTCTATCCCTTCTTGGTCTTTACACAAAGTATGTTTTATGTGATACTACAACCACCCCACCCCATGCCTACCTTTACCTATACGAATGACAATCAACCAATGTATACCGGGTATTACCATTACTCCCTGGCCTACAGGCGGGGATGGCAATTATAGAAATAGCCCAGACCCTGCAGACAGTATGGAAGGCAAAGGAACAAGGTAAGCCTTTCATTCTTACCAACCGTCGCAGTGCGGGTACACAGGGACCACACGACTTCACCTGGCATGACCTAATCGATATTACTGTTAAATGGCGACAATATAGCGAGCCAAATGATCTAGTCTAGTAGTTAGATAAACTTACAGACGAGAGGTTTGAGGAAGGATTCAGATCACATACACCTATGCTTATAGGGCAAAGTAGAGTCGTTCGGTACTATCCATTTTTCATGCGATGTTATGAAATGATTAAGGGGTTACTACCAATCCAACACCAGGTAACAGAGGCACAAAGACTACAAATTAATGCCACTCGTGACTATAAAGAACTATATGATGTCATCCAGCATGGTTTCTATGTAGTAACGCCTTGTCATTCGTTTATAACCCCAGAAAACGTGTTGGAGGGAACACGACTTATTGTCTTGGTAGGTATTCTGTGATTCATCACACTTAGGCTTCGCCTCTCTACCATCTCTCTGTCACATCCCTTCCTATTATCGCCACCAATTCTCTTATTTTGAGTACATACTCGTCCTCAAATCACGATGATCTTGATGTAGTACCTGTAGATAGGTAGTCACTCCTATATGCATATGTACCACTTACACCTATATGCCAACCAACAGGAGCATCCACCGGATGGCTTTGAGATAGCTATAAAGACCCAAGGTACACCTCCACGATGGAAAGAATTTTCAAATGAACTTGACTGTATTTTCCACCGCATATGTGAAGGAGTCATACAACCAGTCTCCGACCTTGATATATGCTCCAACCTTATCCTCTCTCTAATATTCTACTGGTACCAGTTCATGCCTCTTTCCCGTGGCACAACAGCCTGTGAGTTTGTGGCTCTACATGGATTATTTCTGGCCCTGGGGTACGAAATTAACATAACCATGCCCAAGGGGCTACAGATGGACTGGGAGGGTATTCTAAGCCCGACTCATAAAGCCTTTATGGCGGTCCTGACCCCTTGGATGTACCCGGCCCGTATACCTGTTGACCCGGCTCACTGGGACAACATTCCCAATGTAGCCACCACCTTTAACACCCTCCGTCATATGGCTGATGTACTTAATAGGAAGAGTTTTAATTGAATGTTCGTACGGACATGATGTCATAATATTGTACGATTGGCTGGTGTAATGCTTCAGAAGTGTCTGCAGATATAATCAGGGATTCTTGGGTTATGTGTTTAATTTTTATCTGGGAAAATATTAGAGTTGCGGAAATCAATTTCATGTTTTTAGTTTTGAATGTTGTCTCGAGAAAGGCAATGGGGTATATTATATTTTTGGCTTCAACTCAAAATTATATAAACACTTTCATATTGGAGCGTGGTGATGCAATTTTATGCATTTATATCTGCTGGCTATTGATGTATGAACTTCGCATATATATAGCATATTGTTTTCATTCGCTAATTGTAAAATATATCATTCTGTGGTTATTATACCTCCTAGACAATATATAACTTGTTAATAACTGTTTTAAAAAAACACAATCCTATATGACAAATGAAAGATATTTGTACCAATCATCAACTATATTGGGGCCTACACTGTATGGTTATCTCTTTAACCATTTAATTTTCAAATCTCAATTTGCTGTAGTTAAATGACCTGTGCATTCTGATTAGTTAAGATACACCTAATACAGCCATGATATGTGACGTATTAATACCCCTGATTATAATCATACCTTCCTGTTTTCTCTACCATGTCAGAATTAACCCAATCAATTCAATCTGATCTATGCTTCTTACACAGTTATTAACGTGGCTTCATTGGTTCGATTCAGGTTCGATCATTATTGGCATGATTCCCTACCAATCATCTATCCACACTACCCATGGAATTATCATATCATATGTTGGTTGCGCTCATTAACAAGATCATCGACTGACTAATAATAACAACATAGGCCAAGGGTTACTTTATAAGTAGTAACAATCACGTCCTCTGTATATATAAGCTAATTACCCATGATAGGACTACCCCAGAATGCATAAGACTAGAAAAAGTGTGTAGTCTGGCATGATGCCCATGACTTTTATTTGATATTTTAGTATACAACTTAAATGTATTAAATACACCGGCTCGGTTACTTGTATTACGCAAATAATGAAATGACTGGCTAGATTTCATTTAACTTATGTATCAATTACTAAAAACAGGTAATACTATGTAGGTTGTAGTTTTCATTGCGTGAAACAGCACTGTAAATAAAAAACCACATGCACTATTAAATAAATAGGATTACCTACTAACACGTAAATATAAGTGCATACATACATACACCTACAATAAACTGGTGGGCGCTAAGGCCTAGTACGACAAACACCAGTATAAAAATATAACCAATATACAAGTGCAGTCTGTATTTCTTACAAGTCATCAACTAGCCTGCCTGTCTTGATTTGCTACGCTGTGACCATTGCTTTGCGATATTTCTCATAGAAGAATACATCAGTTACACGCACCAAATCAAGAAGATGGCGGGAAATGAGAAGCTCTCGAAGGATAGTGAGATCACAAAAGGCTGGGCTCTCCACTGATAGAAATCAAAGAATAGTTAGTTTTTATACGCATCTTATTCAAAATACCACCTTTGGGATAAAGAACAGAAATATATATGACATAAGCATTTTCCTGGCTTCGTTCTCTTACCCACCACTTTATTCTTACCCAGAAGCATTCCCATATTATATATATATATATATATATATATCTGGCTCCAACAATGATCAATAGCATACATATCCACATTTTTTGATCTGCTTACATTATACAGTCACTATAAATAATACCCTACGCTAATAGTAATGCTTTTCTAACCTTGCACAATTTCGTGTTCTATATATATGAGTGGATATGCGTGGTTAGCTGCACTGAGATAACCAATTAGAATTGAGACAGGGGTCTACAAAATAATGGAATTCTGTTAGTATTTACTCAGTATCTATTACATCGTAATGCATTAAAAAAACATTAGTGTCTGCTTGGGCAGTATGGCAGCCTTAGTTGAAATAAAACAACATTTATGTATGCTATGTTAAATCGGCCCACATATGTGTCATTGTATATAAATATATATCTATATCTATAAGTATGTGTATAGCCGTGCTGGAATAGTAAAATGAGAGATAAAATAGGATCCAGTAGATAAAGTAAGAATACATAAAACATGTAAGTCCAACAATTATGCATAGAGATGACCCCGAAAAACAACGCCTGTAATATCAACTGCAATGGAAAATAATAGTATAACTACTAATCGAGTAAATAGATGAGCGTATATCTACACACCAATTTCAATTAATGATTTAACAGTTGTTTGTTCATCGCATTGCATACATATCTTATGTGTAGTACAAAAGTCTTTAAATGTAAATAAGAGTGTCCATTAGTTGGAATGTAACCAACTCACCCTGGATGGATCCCCATTTGGTTCGGCGCACCTGTCTATTGTCAGTGTAATCGTCACTGCCTATTAAAGCAAAGGGTAACTTGGGCTGTGATAAAAACAGACTGTAAGTATTGGCTGTAAAAGCCTCTCCTTCATAAGTCGACCGAGACAAATTAACAACACTGAGTGGTTTGTTTTGGTTGGTCTTGATTTATATTGAAAGAAAGAACTTGGGAAAATGAAGGACAAAACAATATTGGGAAAAGGGGAAAGAGAGAAAGAAAAAGAAAGAAAGAAAATTACAGAGAATACTAGGCAACATGTTGTATAACTACCTCCTACCGACCTACCTGGAAGGTCTTCATCATCTCTATTCCTTCGTCATCATCCTCGTCTAATGCAAAAGGAAATATTCGAATCTGATTTGCCTGGATCTCCTCCATGACACGCGCCTTGAACGAAACTTTTTCCTCCTCGGTCAATGAATCAGCCTGTTGATTGATATGTCATTGGTATAATGCTATTTTTCATCTGCTAACCATATCACTTCTATTTTTTCACCCACAAAGACTACTGGAGGGAATGGCATCTATTATCTGGTGATTGGTATACTATCATTTAATATAATTGGTTGATCGGCAAACATATTAAGGATAGAATATACAGCGTATATGTGTTTGCATGCATTAAATAATGTATGTGGAGAGCCAAGTGCACGAAAACAATAAAAGAGCAAAAGAATAGGCTCTGGTAAATAAATACATCTCCCCGTCTATTAATAGAAAATGGGAAAATAGTGTATAAATGGCGTGAAATATGATAGAACCACGCGCATGGAAAAAGGGAATGATTGGAGAAGATATACCTTGGCTATAACAGGGACTACATTGGTACACTCCCCTAGCGCCTTCATGGCTTCCACATCCAAGGCCTTGAGCCTAAATGGTCATGGTTAGCGTTGGTGATTGCTAGTGTGTGTGTATATATATATACTTATGTATCTCCACCTACAGCCTAACAATATATATTTCAATAAAAATTGATGTATACTATGGAGTATACTATGAGACCATGAGACTATGTTCTATAGTCAGCCGTCTATTCCCCTTTCTCGTGTGACCATATAATATACTTCTCTTCCCATATGTTATTCAGTCCATCTAGTACTTACCCATGGCCCGTAGGTGCAATAAAATAAAGAACAATGTGTACTCTGGTGTCTGCAATGTGACGCATTCTCTGTATAATGAGGCCTGTTGTAAATGCTATAATCCACAAATAGCTCTTGTTTTCTTATACCTTGGATACAAACATTCACCCAATCGCACAACTCTATTAAACCTATATAATCAATATATGGATCCTGGCTTCATCTATACTAATGTGTATATGCTACTGTGCAATGATCTCGTTCGCAACCTACTAGCTCATAGTCTATTAGTGAGCAACGTATTCATGTGTAAGGAGTTATAGATATATGTATGTATAAATATGTGTATGTTGGTTTTCACGTATGGACACAAATGCACATCGACATATGCAAAGACAAATACAAACATACATATACGATCCTTCATAAAAACTCAACTCTACCCCAATCCACCTTCCTATACAGACATACACATCACACATACACTCACCCTGACGTCAGACTCATGTTCAAGGTATGTGGCATATTGCTTATTAATGTACTCCACAACGGGATACCACCTGATCCAGATAATGGTTGGTCAATTATAGTGGAAGTAAGAAACACATTAGGAATCCTTGGATAGAGGAACTATCAATTAGTGTTATCAGTTCATTAAGGGGCATTTATGAGTAAAATAGAGAAGGAAGCCAAGATGACAGAGGGGGTGTATAGGCTTATATCCAAATAAATAATTAGAAACAGAAACGTGTGAGAAAGAGTATGTGTATATGTTCGGAGATATTTTTCTATAGGAGTGTGTAGTATGCCTAAATATATGTATGTATAAGTATAGGCATATATATAGATGAATGTGGAAAAAAGATATAGATAAGAGAGAGTAGAGAGAGAGCAGAAATCACAACATACGCTTTGCTATTGTTCATATGATCGCCAAATCCAGGGGTATCAATAATAGTTAGCTTTAACTGTGTACCAGACTCTTCAAGGGAGTGAGTTGCACTGCATATCTCTACAGTCTGTGGTATAGCCTGTAATAGTAGCATCCGTTTAGTTGTGATAATTAGTGATAATATATATATACTTGTGCGCCTATAGCTATTCAAATATTAATAACGTTGCACCAGCCACTCATTCTCAATAGATCACGTTAACATATCCTAATACCGAATCACTACGTTATAATAATGCTATATTACATTACATAACACTGTACTATACACCAAACCAGTCAGCCAGGAAATCCAATAGGCCCCATCTCCCTTATTTTAGCTTCTTTAGTATTTGTATTTTTTAAAAACAAAATAAAAAATTTCTAAAATTGAACTGTTATGCTACGGCCCAAACCTACCCTATGCTTCCAAGAAATACAATTAGATATACATCTTGGTTATGATAAAGTACGGTGTGCAGAAGTATGCCAGTTTAGGAGGAAGAAAATAATTGTAAGAAAAAAGCCCATAAATAACCAGAAAGAAAATAAGTATGGTAATGTAAAAAGAAACATATAATGGTGTAGACTGCATATGGAGTAAGGATAGTAAATGACTACCCGACTAACAATAAATCAGGAAAAAAGGAAAGAGAAGAGAATGCAACAAATGAGATAGTGTCTATGAGGTAGGAGGGGGCAGTGGACATTACGAAGATAATAGTATAGGTATTGAAAGACATGAGTAATCTAATATAATGAAAATTAAAAGGATGCGATATAATACAATCTAACCCAGCAAAATAATATACAATAATGTAATATGGCATATTTATAAAGAATTTAATTCACTATACAGCATTGTAATTGTAATAATATTACATACATATATATATATATATATATATATATATGGAACCAACTGCAAAGAAAGTATAGCACGGCCCAAGGATAAATTAGATTAATACCATCGATGACGTATGACGCTCAGTCCTGCTAACGTGCGATTTGAACAAAGTGTTCTGCATAGTAGATTTACCTAGACCACTAGATCCTGGCAAGTACCCAGTGCCCCATTACTGTTAGCGTTTTACAGTATGTAATGGTCTTATAATAAACAATAAAAGCATATTTGTATTGGCCATTCTCTCTCTCTCAGAATGTACTGGATAACGTGATTTTTTCAGATTGACTTACACTTACATATATACATGCATATATATATATATAGTGCTCGTGTATAGAAACTGCTATATAAAAATGGGATAAAGAAGTAAAAGGGACAATAATAGTAATAAATAGTACATGAGCAAACATATGTCCTCATATGTATGTATATCTTTGTGTGTAAATTTATTTTTGAAAATAGCAAGAATCTCATTTTAGAAACTAACGGTAATGATCTGGTTTATAATACTATGGGCTCAGTGGTTAGTGTTACGTAGAACTTAGACATGGAAGGGTGACGTGATGTACAAGCCTACCAAGGCCAGTATTGTAAGAGAGAAAGATGTGGGGTGGGGGAAGAGAAAGAGAGAAAGAGCACAGCAGAATCTTCCCACATGTAAGTCTTGTTGAGATATATTATAATAGAATTGGTATCGCAACTCTTCATAAATATCATATATATATCATACTGCCGTAGCAAACCTCACCTACAAGCATCATATTGAGGGAGAAGCCATGTTGCATTGCTTTCTTTTGGATCTGGTAGGGTAAGGTGTCAATGCCTATGGGTCCTTCTGTCCGTGTACATAGTCTCCCCCACTGGTTTGGCTTACTCTGGTTAATATACAATCCTATGATCTCTTTGACTTTGTCATAGTTCAGCTCTCCTACATCTGTACGTCAACACGTTAATAAGTATGACTATATTTTAAGGTACATGTTGTGGGTGGTAACATATAGTCAAGGATATGGCTAAAATAAGATAAGACAATGTGGAATAGAATGGATTGGGTGAATTATCATTGTTAGTAAAGATAAAAGACCATCCATAATAATAATATTATAATAATATAATAATAAATATATAATAAATAGATACACCAAAAATTGTTATAATAAATATATATATAAATGGAGATACTAAGAACTATTATGGTACACCGAATAATAACAAATAGACGTGGCAATAATAAAACCTTATTAGTACTTCATTTCTCCTTCCATCGTGTAAGAGCTGACACTATCCCAATCAAATGATAAAAGTCTTACTTTATGAATGAATTTTGTTGTTCTCGTAGGACATGAGGATTATAAAATCTAAACCCCGGCATCCAATCAATATGCATAATAAAATGCATTAAAATGAACTGGTTCCCCTGTCTTTAACCCATATATGTATATAACAATCACTAGTCCGCAAATGTCAAGGCAGTGGCCCCTGTAGTACCAGGTTCTACTCTATCTAACCCTCTCGATAACTGAAGGTCATATCTTCTTATCCCTCTATCTTAGTCCCTTTAAAATGGCATGCCACCTTCAATATATCTTACTTACACTTAGTCGACCTTTTTGACACCACTGCTCTATACAATTAGTCACAAAGCTGCAAGGCATTTACACAAACACTAAATACGAATTAACTGTCTGGGCCAGAAGCACATACCCTCCAAATCCGTCCCAATGGCTTCCTTGAATTGATGATAGAGAAAATCTCCAGTTAGATTTTTGATTATTGTAACCACCTGGTCAGCAATAATCACTCCAGTCTGTTCTTGATCTACCTCTAGAAATACAGTACGGATCACTGTGAACCACTTGATAATAAGTAAATAGCCCACAACTTAAGGGACTGGTTACAGTTGAAAGGTAACTTTGTATTAAACAAAATGGGTATTGGGAAAGATACACCTATGGTAGGATGCTAAGGTACAATCTGTCCTTGAGGAAACACAACCTAAAAATAAAAGATGTTAACATGATTCTATATCTTGCTTATGCCATGGAACTACCAATTGGTATATTCTTCTTTTGTGTATAAGCCCTACCTCGGCTTTACTGTACTGCGTTTAGTGTTATAAGACTGATCCAGTCTACCTTTGTTCTATTTTTAATTTTAACCGTAATAAACCTGTTTGCAAGCCTTTACAGATATACAATTAATGCATGAGGTCACAGCTTTCTAACCAAATAACCTTTATCCATATTTAAACACAAACACTGGTTAGCTAACACAAAACACAAGCAAGTACATATTACTATCGTTAAACTTTCCCAGATCTCCTTTGTTAAAATCGCCAAAGTTCATCCTGTTTGGGAAATTTATAAAAGGCATGCTTCATTTGCTGCCAAGTCTTCGTAGTTGATACGATTATCTTATAGGGGCACATCATATTATTCAACATGCACACGGTAAGTTTAACATCTCGCCTTTAAGTCAACAGAAAGAAAAATAAACAATGGGGATAATACTTACATGTTTCTTGAGCAGGGGTGAACTATATCCAAGTAGTTTTTTTCAAGCGAATGTAAAAGTAAAGATTGGAAACAAAAATGGGTAGTTTGTTAGCTGGATCTGAAGGGTACTCCACTAACAATCTAATAGCAATTTTGAAACACTGGGAAAACAAGGAAATGTGGCAAGCAGCTAGTAACAAATCCAGTAAATATCTATGACTTTTCATTTTAACAATAAACCACTTTTTAACGTATACTGAGTATCAACCCTTTTAAAAGGCTCATACTTTTTCCTTCACCAACTCCTTAATGTCTCCCCCTCCTATGCAGCATTCTCATACATCTAAAACATAACCACAAGGTTTTACTGAGCGTCTCAAAGCTAATAATTCTGGCGGTAAACAAGAGAAAACTAAGCCATAAAAGCTCCATACCTCCATTTTTGAAAAAGTCCGTACCTACGGAATAGCTAAATTAAATAAATAAAATAAAATAAAATAAAATCAAATAAAATAAAATAAAATAAAATAAAACAAACAAAATCTAACCGGTTGTACTAAATGATATTATTTTGGTGTCACGCAATTTTATAGGTTGTCCCGCGTTTAGACCCTTTTCTTTTCCCATTGGCCAAGCTAAAACTATAAATTTCAAATGCCCCTCGTTTGGTCCTAATTAGGTAAGTGTTTGTGAGCATGAAAGAATGTCAGACCTCTAAGTTTTAGATACGTTATCATCTCAGCTTTGACATTTTAAAAGGTACAATTAAAAAAAAAAGTTTTTAAGTGATTAAATGTAATGCAAAACATAAAAAACAATAAAACTTAAAATGCTATTTTTTATAGCACTAAGCAAAAGCGACTTCGTACTGTGGGATCCATATATTAATTGAAATGCCTTGTTCAGGCATTAGATCGTGACAGTTGATGGAGACCTTTTATTGGTTGGTCATTAACTCTATATTGCTACAATCGGAGGCTTTGGACAAGAGATATTGACCTAGTCTCACGTAATCAAAGAATATGATATATCTCTTGTCACTATTCCTCAATTGAAAAAACATGCGCAGACAATAAATGTGTAATAAATATTATTTTTAATTTTTTAAGTGTCACTTGCTAATTTATTTTGGCATGTAGAACTCTGTTTGTCAAGGATAGCATATGAAGGCACTTTTCACATCTTATCTCAGAAAGGAGTTGGGATCGTGATTGCAACAATTTAATATAGACCTATTATTGGTGTGTACATTACCGATTTGTTCCAGCATTAACATGCATGAAATTCCCGCATACAGAAGCCATTTGCTGCACTAACAATTCATGCTATTTCGATCCAGAAATACGTTTTATTCCATTAAGGTTTATTTAAATATATATATAGAAAGCATAAAATTTTAACAATAAACAAAATGAGTAAAAGAAAAATATACATATTAAAAAAATTGGTGCAGTAATCAAATATTATTAAGAAGATATTTTCAAGCCTGTCAGACCGGAATCTACTCACTTTAAATAAATCAGTTGTCCTCCCTCCTTGCGCTCCAGCTCCGCACGTATCTGTAACATTCCAGCTGTTCCCAATGGGCAATGGGTTGTATACGCCATGAAGATAGGAACGTAAACCAAGGTGTAGTGACTTTAAGCGCCACTTTTTGAGACTTAGTATTGTTCCAAAAATGCACGTGTATGTTTTGGCATCATGGAGGGCCAAGGCGATTTTGTTTATTACCTTAATTTCGACTGGTTTATTTGTTCTTTTGTCAACAAATGATAGCCTACAAGCACGCGTTATTGTTTTAAGCAAGATTTCTAAGACTAAGGATGCCTTACTGTCTTTGCCTCCATTTGAAAAAAAAATTCTATCACCAGGAGATGACGATAACATCCCAGAGACTGATCTTTCTATAAGCACTTCGCATGGACTAAAGAAGATAACAAATAACGTAGAGAACTTGCCAGAGGTAAAATATACTCATTGTAATGACTAGAAGCTCTAATGAGCAAATGTGATGTTTTTCAATGCAGCCTTACTTATACATCTTTACATGTGACATGTGGATAATTTTAGTTTACCCACCTCATCTTACATACATGCACTTAAACTATTGTATAATATCTTGCAAAACGTCTCTCAAGTAAAGGCTATCTGCAAGATCCAAAGGCATATACTTGCGTTGGTTGTCACCTGCTTATGTGTTTTATGGAAAGGGTAAAAGATCTAGTAATATTTAGCCAACTGTGATAATGGGGGTGGAGTAAGATTCTTTGTGTATGAGATGGTATTATAAGGACATATTTCATGGATTCTTATATGTCTGTATATATTATCACTATCACTATTCTCTTTAATCTAAGAGAATACATATAGTTTCCAATCTCTTGTATAAGGATGGTGTGACACAACAAGACTGGATGATCCATACCTTACACATGTCTACCTCTCACTCACTCTACCATTCCCTTCAGAACCGAACAGATATTGTACATGTAATGATATGCTCGGATCAAAATACACTGGTGGGTATGGTAACCTTGATTAATTCCATCTACACCCACTCCAAGTCTCCCGTTTACTTTCATCTCGTTGTTTATCCGGAAGACGCTGATCACATCCATCAATGGCTTAGTTACTATTTTGAATTTTTTTTAGATGTTTATTATGAAATAATATTTTTTGACGCATCAATGGTAAAAGATCTTATTCTTGTACGTGGTCATAGGCAGGAGCTTGGCAGTCCGTTAAATTTTGCTCGCTATTTCTTGCCCGATCTATTACCTGAATTTAATGGCCGCCTAGTTTATATTGACGATGACTGCTTGGTGTTAGGAGATATTACAGAATTTAGGTATGTTCTAATGGGTGGCTGGAGTGTTGGAGTGTGTGTGTGGTGTGAAAGGATGTGGAAGATAATGAGGATAATATGAATAGGATATGGGATAAAATATATTAGAATATAGGATAGAGGAGATATAAGATGGGGGATATGGAATATAGGCTCTGTATGTTTCTAGGAGTGGTTACTGGCGTTCAAGGAGTCGAAGATAGACGTGTGCGTATACGTATGAGTATTCTCTGTGGGTAGATGGTTGTTGTATACATCTGCATAGATCAACCTGGCCTGTATATGATTAGATAAAGGGTATATGTAAGGATGTGGTGGTGGGTATGGAGTTATATATAACATGGAATAGGTGGCTAGGAAGGAACCTTGCAATACACTGCTTGAAGGCCAACTTGGCTACATGCATCAACTAGATCATGACACATCTACCCTTTAACCTTTCCTCTTTTTTCTCTCTTCTTCTTCTCCAACCTACACACATCTATTATAGGAATACACCCCTAGCTCCGGGTATGGTAGGGGCCTTTTCCGCTGATGATCGCAATTCGCTCCAAAAATTCTTAAATTTTGAAAACCAAAAAATCAAAGATTTGGGTTTAAATCCCCATGACATGGCTTTCAATGCTGGTGTGTTTTTGGTGGATATGGACATGTGGCGGAAATATAACATATCGAATGTATTACTGACATGGTTAAAGGCTAACCTGAAAGACGATCTCTTTGGAAGTGGTGCCGGGGGAGGGGCCTCCCAACCACCTATGCTAATCGCCTTGCATAATAAGTACGTGTTTCAAGCCATCCGGCTCCCTTATTATACATTTTCTTCTTTCCCTCTACCCACTTTTTCTCATTATGCTATGCTTTCTGGCAAGCCAAGTGATGTTTTACTTACTACCCCTCCTCACTCCATACCCTTCATCTTCCTGCGGATTATCTCTTTTTTTTTGCATTGCATTGCTATTTTTCTATAGTTTATATGTGGCAGATTTATCACTCCCTCCTGCCCCCATTCTCCTTTCATGTTTTTTTCGGTCAAGGTGTTACGGTCGTAAATTTTGATTACGGGATTCTCAAGATCTAGACGAATATCGCAATTATCTTACACTATCACATTCTACATCCTTTTAGACCTATTCCTTATGTGTTTACATTTTGTGCTATACCTTCACTGCCTTGCCTTACTAAACTTTAACCAACAATACATAAATCATATCTATAGGGTGTCTTTTTTGCCACCAGAATGGCATGTTCGCCATCTAGGCTGGTCTCTGGGCCAGAAGTATCCTAAAGAAGTTATTAAAAATGCCAAGCTATTACATTGGAACGGTGCGAATAAGCCATGGAAGAAAGCCACATTATGGATACTTCCATGGTATATGCACTACCTGGAGGACCCTACTGGCAAGTTTGCTATTCCTGCTCGTCTTACTAAAATTATTGAAGAGGCGTTATCAAAGAAGCGCAACCCTGATGCTGAGAATGCATGAAAAAGTCTAGCTAATGTGATTTTGAATAAGAACAAGGCTAGATCCATGTGGCGGCACTACTTGTGTGGCTAAACTTTACTAATTTTTACCCGAGTGCTCCTAGTTGGAATATAATGATTTCCGACAATAATCGACCTTAATATTTGAAATCATGTTTGGAGAAACTAGCTTTTCTTTGTCCAATATAGCTACATAGGGAAATTAAGTCTCACTATAGCTATAGTTATCTAATTAATGAATGCTGGGTTCCGAACTATTATATATATATGTGTGTGTATAATATGTATAATGCTATATTGAGAACGTATAAAGAGCTTCTGTCAGACAGATTGGGGACTCTTGAGTTTGTAGTGATCCTGAATAAAGACTACACTTTTCATCTTATATCCTCTGCTTGCAATAGTCGGCTGCTACCCTGAACATGGGTGAGATAATTACTACACAGGTTGAAATCGACAACCTTCATATGTAATAATTAGATGATACCTATAAGTACGTTTAAGATGATTAATGTTTGTAAATTTACTGGCTACGCGTAATCAAATCTTGCCAATAGTTTGAACAACCAGATCACGTCAATTATCACCACACAAATATTGTCCGACAAAAGTGTGTGGATAGGAAAATGCGGTATACTTCAATATATTAAACTAAATCTATCAATTCCATTAAATAGACGAGCTCGTTTAGTGAAAAAACAACTAAACTGTACGAATAGAATTACACTTAGGGCACAGTACACTCTTAACCATAAATTACTACCCTATGTGTGCAAAAATATTACCTACTATACCTTTTCAATATATATTGACATACAAGCCCTCAAAAATATTTATAGTCCAGAGAGAATGAAGATTCACCATTAGGAGATAGGGTAAGCAATATTCCGATAGAAAAGCAAACAGAATATAAAAGTCGTTGAATGTGATTTACATATATATATATATTTAATTTGTGCATAATCGATATCAATCTGGGCTGTTGTTGCTATCTTGTATAGCTTTATACTGCATGTTATTCCTTTCTCTGATCAATATTTTTGTCCAGATCTCTTCTTTGATATCTTTTATTATATATTTCAAATTTTGGTATTCCAATAGCGGGTCCTTGTTGTTTCCACAACTCTAGTTAGTATTGAGGTATTTACCGTTCATATGCACATCGCAAAACGCTTCTTGTTAATAAGCAATTTGCTTAATACTACCTGTCTTTGTTATGTTTTCCTTATTATTATTATGCTTCAAGGCTATCTGTCAGACCTGCACTACAGTACTATAGTCACTCGAGTAATATTAAAAGCTACTAGAATGGTAAGCATCATCACAAATATCATTTACAGAAAATAAATAGGTCTTATTCTCATATCCTTCAGCACCCTACACCTCTACACCCATCCTATATTTATTACTTTCCTCCCTCCATCATTATCTTAAATATAATCGAATTCGCGTTCTTAATTCTACCTCCTCTATTGATAGATATGATCTATGTGGCGGCATATCCTTTAGAAGTTTGATTTTTTTAACTCTCTTCTCTAACATGGACTGAATCTGGGCCAATACACTGTTCTCTTTCACCAATCCCTACTTACCTAGATCTAACTCTTATGCTAGAACCAAACCTTTAACTACACATTCATAGATTATTTTTTCTTACTATTGCTATGATCTTCATTATTATTACCATATAGTGAAATGGCCTACTCTTTTCTAGTTAGTTTGACAGAAATTTATACGTCTTTATCTAATGCACTAATAGGATTGCATGCTATTTTTAAGTCAACTCTATTGTATTGCCGTCTTTCATCTTTCTTAACACTTTTTGCTATCTCGTATAGTAAAAAAATTTATTTATCCTGTCTCTCATTTTGCATTGCAAAATATCATAATAACAGTGTACGTATAAAGCTTATACCATCTATATATATGCTGTATTTCAGCTATATCTCGAGAATAGTTTCTATTCAACCTAGCTACATGCATTTGGCCCGGGCTTATCATGAAAAAGAGGATATAGGAATGCAAAATAAATTATAGGGTACGCATATAATAAAAACAGCCTCGTAATTAATTAATAAAAAAAAGCCTTAGGAAAGACATGCCAAAAGATAAGGTAATAAATCAGACAGATCAAATAATACGCCAGTTTCTATTCAGCATTTGTATAACTTGGTTAGAAAAAGCACGAAACCTTACCCCTTTCCCCATTTGCTGTCAGTATAAAATAACGACTACAAACTTACATAATATGCCAAAATAAAACAAAAATCGATTTTACACTCTTTTTTTTTTAAAAAAAAAAGAAAAAAAACAGTTGCCAAACCAACGTATTTGAAACCATGATAACAAAAAATGGTCTACACACAACTTATAGTGGTTTAATATGTTAGGCTTTATGTCCCAGAAACTGCAGACAAAAGTCTTGGAAAAATACCTTCACATATATAATATGATAATCATATACAACATAACAAAAATGGCACTGCCAAGGGACGACAATATGGAAAAATATTAAAAGGTTATTTGGTTGGTATATATTAGATATTTCCATAAACCCTTCCTCAACCAGAGGGTTGGTAATATAATATTTCGCTTGACTATGTTCAACAACACTGTCGCACATTCGAAATAAGGAAATGTGCATTGCTTTATAGCGTTTAGCGCTGCTGACCATAAAGTCCAACTTGTTGCACCTGTTGTTGTTGCTGCTGAGCTAGTTGCTGCAGCTCGCTCTTCTTCAAGAACTTGCCTCCGGGGCCACGAGGACGACGCATGGCGTGTTTATGGCGAGATTCATGCAAATAACCCTGTATAAGGAAGAAGGAATAAATAAAACGCACGATTTATAAAAAACGGAACGGATAAAAAACAAAGTAACTACAAATTTAGAATTCAGACGTTGGTACAGCTGATGTGTCATGCAATATCCTAAATAAGAAACCAAAACATAATATATAGAAAAACACACCTTCTTAGTGCGTTGGAGACGGAACTTGGCTTCAAGTTTGGCGCGAGCTTCCCTTCTCTTGAGAATACGATGGTATTGCTTAGCATTCACATACATAGGCTCCTCATCTGTGCCTTCAATGGGCATCTGGTAAGGGGTAGTGCCATAGGCCATCTGCAAGGAAATAAATAATATATTAATAACAATACTTACACAAGAAGAAAAAAAAGTAGTAGAGATAAGTTGCAGTGCATAATTGTATCCTAGAAACATCAAGTGGTATAGTACCTGTTGTGCCTGCATTTGTTGCCAAGCCTGCATTTGTTGCTGGAGAGCAGAGGGGTCCTGCTGAGAAGCGGCATACTGGGCTGCATATTGGGCAGGATCGTAGTACCCATAACCCTAGAAGAATATATACATTAAATAAAGGTTTCATTTAAAGAAAAGTGAAACATCAAAATATAACTTCAGAACAGTAGCTTTGTCAAAATACCCTATAACCATAAAATACAAAAACACAACCACAGAAAGTCGAAAAATACTCTAAACTCGTGATAAGTCAATTATAAACGTTCCAGACGTGAGGTGCAGAAAAATCACAAGCACAGCTCGTTAGAAAAAAAAACATGGACATGGATAAACCAAGAACAAAATAAAATAGTGTCAAAGCAGCATAGCAACGATTTTTTTTTTCACAATTGGCACCAAATTTAAGTGCGCACAGTTTTTATTACTATATCATTCAACCTAACAACAAAAAAAGGTACAACAGCAAAGGAAGTTTGCAGTAACAAAGCCACAGAAAAACAAATAAAAGTTCAAAACAAGGAAGGAAACGCACTGGTTGGCCGACAGTTGACGCCATTTTTGAGTGGATTGTATCAGAACCAGTCGGAAAGATTGCTAAGCCGTTAAGGTGATTTGCTAACTTAAGATGTCAAGTGTTTCTGTTGGATAATAGGCGACTGGCGTGTCCACGCCATGTTTTGTGCTAAATGGCTGCAACCATCCAACAGAAATGATTAACCAATTAACGTATACGGAGTAATCAAGATGTGATTATAAATATTAATTATAATACTGTTAAATTTTACATTTATAAAATATATTTCAAATGTGTTGATTGGTGAATAATACTATCTTGTGCGCGTGCCCAATTAGCATGACCTTGTGGCCGAATCATATTCACCAATAAATATTATTTGTTTAACTCACGAGTAGAGCGAAGCTGCAATACATTTTGAAAATGAAAAACACAGTTTATTTAAATGCTATAAACCTTTAATTTAAATATTTTTATTTCTACTTTAGACAAACAATATAAATTAAATATTATTAATTTTATAATATTTTGTTATTTTAGACAATTTTAATTGAAATATTTCTCTTTAAAAAATCATATTAAATATGCGCTGGTATAATGAAATCACCGAATAACCTATGAAATAAATCTGCTCTCCTCTATTTGACTGTCCCGAACCTTAGTTGTCCGGGAGAAGTTTTAATATTATGCTGGCATATTTTCTAATTTTTTGTATTAATTTACAGTAATTTCTATTATTATTTTTATATTCAAGCATATTATATATTAAACATGGCTTTATGTAACAAAAATATTGCATAATAACCATTTTTTCTATCTGCCTTACTTTTTATTTTTGCTTACACTCCTCTCAAGCTTCCGAACCGGTTTAATCGTCAGTGGAATATAACGGTCGTACATGTCAGAGGCGGGAAAAAACGGACGGCCCAACGGTTTCTGTGCTTGTTGTTGGCAAAACACTTGACAAAAAGACGTTGATTTGAGGGATCCGAAGTTCACCAACATATTATATGCTTTTTTAGTAATAAACTTAATTAAAAGACAAAAAAAAACAGATATATCGCAAAAATTGGATCTGTTTATACTGCTTTGAGACTACGGTTGACATTTTGCAAACAATACCTCATCCCAAAGCTGTTCAGTTTGCGCAAAATAATCTGACTGAAGATCAATTTTAAAAGGGACGTTGAATCACTTCGCCTGCTATGGCAGTGATTATGACATAGCCATATTGTATTGAGGCTAAATCTGTTATCGGATTAACACCCTTCTTTGGGGACACCCCTCTGTCATATAGAAGCAACCGTAGCCAAGACTACAACGTTCATCCTTTAGCTTACCTAGGGATCATAACTGAAAAAGTTCCGTGTATGAAGACATTCAAAATTATTTTAAAATAATAAATAATATCTATCTTAAGAGATATATTGGATGGGTAAAGACAGGGTATTTTTTTTCATTGAGAAGGCAATCCAATAAAATAAAGTGAAAATGGGAGTTCTTAAAAATCCCTAAGCAGCTGATTTGCCCACTGAGTTGTGCATTATATTAAGCTTGAGAACGTGAAAAATTGTGTCCAAAATTTGTAGAAAAATTTATTTATTGGTTTGTTTAGTTGTTTAATATACCTTTTATATATGTAAAATAGATACACCCCTCAGTAATTGATGACGATTGCCATTACTTTTGACTCTCTCTATTTGAACTTATTTCAATGTATTGAAAAAAATTAGGATAGATGAACAATCCGAAAATGTCTATAAACAGTTTCCGTTTAGTTTGTGTAAACGGTAATCGTGGTTACGATTCTTATCCAATGTTTCTAATTGGACAATAATGTATTATGCAGACTAACTGGTTGTTTGCTCAGATTGTAAATTATGGTACTGACGTACGACATGGTAGATCTCTCTCTGAGAAAAACGGGAGAAAACCCAATATGAATTGTCTTTCTCAATCATAGAATTCTTTAATCTGCCCAATGCCAATTGCAACAAAAAGAACTTGGATTTTTTTCTATGTAATATCGAGATACCAATCTGACTTCCTGCTATCGGCCTGCCAGTGATAACTGAAGATTAGGTCTTTATCGAAGTATTGCATCTCTTCTATCTCTGGATTGGTTACTATATTTGTGTAGTTGATAAACGTATTTTCGTCGGAGGTTAGATGAGTGCATATCCTCTTAATTTTTTTGGAAGGGTCAATGGAAAAAAATGCTTTGTCTAGATTAGCGTATCTGGTTTGCTCTTGAATATGGCTCGCTCCGAATGAATATGTAAGTATTATGCTTTGCTCCTCTTAAGAATCTTAGAACATAATCAATTGGCTTAAGACGAGTAATAGTGAGGTAGTAATTTTGATGCTTTTTGACAAGGCGTGAACTGATCATTTGGTTCATTTGGATATTTCCTTCTCTAATTATATACGTGTTTAGAACCATAAAGAATTATAGCATAGCTAAATTTCTTCCGTACTTGCTACGATTGAAAAGCCAAGGATTTAAATTTTGAATAGTATAACTTTCGATATATTAGATATGATATTATGCTTCTGTTTGATTCAGGTGCATACTCGTCACATATAGAGCAATGCACTAGTTTCATTCTATTTCTACTGATTATAGTATTTCTAATTAAGTCATTAAGTTAATATACCTACTTATTAACCTGTTTATAAGTAGAAAGACATATCCTATAAGAATATATCTATAATATAATGGCTACTATATATATATTATATTGGGCTACTGAATAAGTAGTTACTCTAGCATCTTTTGGCCCCCTGGAATCATAGGAACCTGGGAAGTTGAGATCACATGATATAATTGATGTAATCAGGAATAATGGTGAGCAGCACGATTGCCTCTCATCGTGATTCTCTTATCAGAAATAATGCATTCGCAGGTAACAAAGCACTGGGAAGGGAAAGTCTTCTCATGTTAAATAATATATGCTAGGAATTGAATAAGAGTATAAATTATGAGGTTGAAAACTCTCAACACTGACGAATATATTTTGAAATAGATATTAGTAAATCTAAAAATGGTGTTTAGCTGAAGAAAAATTGGTTAAGTAATTCACCTCGTTTAATTCTGAGAGAAATATATCTCTACTGGGCTAAAGGTAATAATTAAAGCCATTGGAGATTTTCAAGTCACAATGGAAATTAACTCTAGCTATTAAGTGGAATAACACTGAGATACGAAAAGCAGTTTTTAAAAGCGGTTAACTGTCTTCACATTGTGTCAGTAATAAATAAATTTATAATGTGCAAAAATATTTCAATATTAAGCTCAAGCACTCACTCTAAGAGATGCTAGTTAATTTTAGCAAACTAAAAAGTTGAAATATTCCAATAAAAATGATAGTAGCTTTAATAACTCAATTAAACCAACACCTTTCCCCGCCACTACTTGTGATTAGCATAGATTATCCCATACTGAGAATAAAAAAACTATGCTTAAAACCTTCTTTTTTTTGGCCATACAAGCACCCAGCTGTAGAATGAGGTGTTCAAGTAAGCATTTTCATATCCACATGTGTATCTATGCATAAGCCTATATAAAAATGTACATACGTAATGTAAATAACTTGCCTCAATTATTAAAACACTGCTTATTGGTTTTGTTGACCCATTTGACCTAGTGACACTCATCCTTATCCCATTATAGATAAAAGTTATATTGGATCTAGCATTCAAGGTTGCCAGTGACTCAATGTACAGGGTTATAATACATGTATTGTTGTCAAGGAATCCATTCAGCTGACCAATAGGGTGCACAGATACAGATGTATTGTGTGCTTATTTACTCATTTTTCCTCAGTTTAAAAAATGTCCATGCATCTTACTATATCCAAATTACATCATCTATGTCAAAAGGTAATGCATTATATTGTATTATTTCACTATTTAGGCCTAAATATGGTTAATAAGACATTCAATTTTATATAATCTTTCTGATGTGTTTTAAATTCTAGCTAACCCACCCACGCCCCCACCCTCCATATTTCCAAAAGCAAATAATATTCAGAATTTCAGAATTTTAATGATTCAGAGCCCAATTTCCGCATATAAAATTATTGCAATATAGAACTGGTCTTCTCCACTCAGATAGTAGATAGAAGTTGGAAATCAGATCCTCATCTGAGGTCTTGGGTTCTCTTGTCACAGGATTATATGATACAGTGTGGTAGTTAATCATTGCTGTTTTGCTGAGGTCTAGATGTAGACAGAACTCTTAGTAAAATTAAAATCTACAGAAAGTGATGGTTTGTTCAAATCCCAATTTCTATCTGTTTCGGAATGTAAGTGTGCTACAACCAGAAATTTAAATCAAAAATGAAAATCACATGAACTCCAAGAATTTTGATTGTAAGTCACATAATCTCAAACTCCGCAAGGTTTCAACGATTCTGGAGTGTGAAGAACAAGCAACTGGCATAAGGGCTAAAATTTTATCCCAGCAATGCATGCATTGCAACCGTAGGGTCTAGTTTCAACACATAAATAACCTAACAGGTAGGAGTGTTATCTTAGTAACTTTATTAGGCCAATTGTTATCAGTATACTCTTTTATGTATGATGACTTAAGCCATGAGTCAATTAGGAAAGAATCCTAGTATATAGTACATACATATACTATTAGAAAAATCCAAAAAATATCAATAAACCAACTGATCAGATACTGGCGGATCAGAGTCTCAAAGTTGTCACTAAAATAATCTAGACCAATCCAATTAACTATGTATGGGGAATTACAGAAGAATCAAGCATCAATACTAGGATACAGTCATTGAAATTGAACTTATATTCTGAAAGGGGTCTGAATTGCTGATTTGGACAGAACATGCCTCTACATAGATTTTAACTTTACTAATAAATCATGCAAATTAATAACGCCAAATAAAACTATAATTATTACCTATAACACTCAAGTTCTTGATTCAGTGACAGAAAATATTCAGACTTTAGATAAAAACATGGTCTTCTGCTACAATCTATCATCTAATTAGAGAAACCCCTTTATAATCTGCAATAGGGTTATAAGCCGTTCTTGCGCACTTCCACTGCATCATACACAACAGCATCCACATATTCACCATATAGTTGTTTATTATAAGAATCCACTGATTGTACCCTTCAATTATAAAGAAGAATTTTTTCATAAGCAAAATAATCTATCATCCTAGTAAATAATAAATTTTTTATGCTAACATGTACAGCTATTATATAATTCAATAAAAAATAATGTATAAATACTAGAGCAGAACTCGTGATTCTTTTAAGGCTTCAAGATAACCAAAGCTAGCGTTCAACACTTGCTTCTATACTGGATTGCTTATTATTTCAAGGCGAGATCGAATAATTAATTCCAATTCGAATCAATCGCGTACTAAAGTTTAGTTTTTTGTTATTGCGCCAATAACATAGTCGATAGCACGAGCTTATATAACTTGTAAAAGCAAAAGGTTGTATGCTTTAGGGATTAGACACGTAGTCATAATTTAACTAGAACTTTCTGATAATATTATTGTATATTATGTTAAAATATACAATTCATATTTTAATATATTAACCAGGTGAGTAATACTTATTGTTTTAACTCTGGCACAATGTATCATTTTTGACAACTAATCCAATAGAAAGTGTGGTACTTAGATCCTTAGTTAACTAGTTTTAGTTCGGTTTGGAACTATGAAAATTGTGGGACAGAAAATTTGGTTTGACTTGTGGAATACCGTACAATGGTTCTGTCACATGATTAAGATTTAGTACTGATTGACAGTAAAATCCACAATACGTATATATTCAGAAAGGAGTTATATGTTGAATGATGTATGGGAAAATACTCTCCCTTCAATACAAGCACCCATGAAGCTTGTGCCTCTACAAGTCATCAATCTTTTAGCAACTCACCCTCATCCATGACCAACATTGAATTCACTAAAAATCAATGCTCAACCAAATTGGCCAAACCTGTACGGTGCAATGGCCTGGATAGAAATAACTACCAGTTTTGAGTACATACCAACTACTAAAAGGTCACTACATTATGTCAACCAAAGAGATCAAAACTGTATCCAATGCCCAAGAGGACCCCCCTGGCAGTATCACACTGACCCACATATTACTCACACTACCACCAAATGTTCCCTCAACAAGAATGGGCCCAACTTTGGAAAGATATCTCCCTCATTAAGGAGCTTGACTGCCAGCACTCCTTAACCTACTAGTAATACACCATGCTCTATCATCACAACTGCACAAGCTGCCAAACCTGTGCAACATGAGTTCCACTCAGCTTTACCAGGAACACCACATGTTCATCTGGAATTTTTTTACATTCTGAAGCCGTAGCACACCACCCACACATATCACTACCTTTCCAACCGCAGAGGACAATCCTACCAAGGATATCCAACCATCAAACCACTTTCAGATCAGAAGTTTCCTAGTTGATAGTGGATGTTTCAACTAAACATGCAGGCACTGGGAAGCATTTTCTAACGCTGTACCTCTAGCACTCAACTTCCACCTTGCCAATGGGACCAGTATGCATGCCACTCACTATGGCACAATCACCTACCAGTCTCACATTTATGATACCACCAGAGACTTTATTTTTTATAATGTTCTCTATGCCCCAGGTATCAAACATAACCTCTTCTCCATCACTGCCTTTCATGGTCAGGATTGTTCTATCTACTTCAATGGTAAGATGTAACTAGCGCTTTCAGTTTATGAACTACTCCATGAAACGTCTTACCTCAGCTATCAAATTTTACAACATAGTAACTCTCAAGAAGATTGCTTTCTGTGATGCCTGTGTAAAAAACAAGATTGTTGCAACCTTTTTTCCAATATGTTGAATACATTCAGCATGCCCTCTCCAATCCATCTACAGTGATGCAGTTGGCTCCCCTCATGTTTATGATAGTTTCTGTTGGTTCGCTTTATTCATTGATGATTTCACACAATACATTATCATGTATTGTATGAAACACAAGAATAAAGTAGCTGGCCTATTTCATTAATACATGGAGGCAGCTTATGCCAAACACTTTTTCCTAAGGATAGCCATTTTGTACACAAGTCAAGGTACAGAGACATACCCACTGTATTCCTCAGCCAACTTGCTTCATGGGTAATAGAGCACTACACCACCCTACCTTATGTACCACAATCTGATAGGGTTTCTGTTGTAAACGAACGGCTTTGACGTTTCTGTGGCTGCTGTTGTCTTAATATGTACTTGAGTCAAGTACATATTAAGACAACAGCAGCCATAGAGGTATCAAAGCCATTCGTTTACAACAGGGTTATGGGCCCAGCACGCTTCCACTGTGCCCTGTTAGAAGTGTTGGTTGATTTGACATCACTAACTCAGTTGTAGTGGTGAAGATTTCCTGAGTCGTTACCTCTGATCTTTGGACCACGGTTTTGCTGGTGTCTGGGAGCGATACAAGGGCCAAGTTGTCTCTGGCCTTCGATATTGCTAAACGTCTTCGATATTGTGATGATTTGATATGTTCCCGCACTCGATGTCTCCAGTTAACGAAAATGAGTGCCAAAGCGTGTGAGGAGTCGTCTTCCTTTAATGAGCTGTCCAGGGGAAAAATTGCTTTGTCCTCCCTAGGCTCTCTAAAGCTCCTAGACTGGATGTCGCCCAGTATAAAGCGTGTACAGGGTAAGGACTCGTAAAAAACTTATCTAAAGATTTGGTAGTGAGAGTGTCTTCAACAGACCCATCTCCAAAGCCACAACTTAATGTCTTCTTCTTTATTTTATACCTTGAAACACATCCCGGTGTGCATTCAATCTTCCTGATAATAAAAACAGTCCTCGACTCTAATTTGCGAAATCGATTTTTTGACTAGACCCGTAATTTAAGTGTAGATCTAAATGATCGTGAACCACCTTATTTTGGACTAAAACTGATTAATTTGGTTATGCAATCTTTTGATTGGGCCCATAATTAAATAGAGATCTAAATGAGCAATAGCCACCATAATTTGGACTCAAAACTGAGTAATTTGGTTTGACAGCAAATTCACTCTCCATGACTAAGAAGCTTGCCTTCTTAGCCACTCTGTTAATATGGACAGATAAATTGGATTATTTTAGACTGGAAGTTATGTGGAACTTCCATCTGCAGAAATTTTATATTTTTCAAGAATATATACATCCACAAGACTCTCCAATAGATATTCAACAATAACCCCTTTATACTTACCTCTTCTCTCTAGGATAATGACATCAATGACACCATCCCTATGAACACTCAATCTGAGGGAAAATATCTACCCTCAGAGAACATTGAGTTTCAGAGAGAGTATGCTTCTAACTTGGATAGTCCTTCTCCCCTGCTTATCTCACCATCAATCCCATGATTTTCCATTCCAGTCCCAGAACTCTCGAGACCTGATGAGATAGAGGATCTAAATCAGCATATCTAGTCAGACAAGGATTTAGTCCACCAACAACATAAAGTGGCTAATTATATGGACAACACCAAACCCTGATACACGTCAGAGCCAACACAGTGGATCCCACATCAACAGCCTCCACCAATGCAAAATATTTATATTACTGAGAATTACAAGGATGCTATGCACGCCCAAGACAAGATATCTTGAATGACTGCAATGCATAATGAACTCGTTAAAATTAACAAGCTCCACACATGGATACTTGTACTAGGGGAGAAAACCCCAAATAATGCAATCATTCTATGACATCTATGGGCATTCCATAGAAAAAGAGATCAAACTGGAGCAGTTACAAGGCATAAGGCCCATCTCTGTGTTCAAGGCAGTATGAAGACCAAAAACAAAGGTTTCTTCAATGTATCATCACCAGTGATCAGCTTTGTAACCCTAATAATATCCATTGCTATTATTATGGTTTGTTAATATGAACTGTTAGAAGTAGGGTTGTCAGATCACATACAAAATACACGCACATACAATTCCAACCGATATAAACTTATCCGAGATTCGGGTAACAAATCTAAATTCAAATAACTGGTCGGGTAAATAGTCTACAGCATAGTATCATTAACTAAGGACATTTTATTAGTCGATAAATATAACACAAGCATTTGTTCAATGAGCTAATTGGATAATGTGCTTATCTTTTAAGTCATTGAGGATAGGAAATTTAGTGGCTCTCGTTAATTGTCTTGTTATCGGTATCATTGATGGGCATGGCATGCTGGGGAACCTATTGTATCAATGCATGTTGCGTAGATAAAAGGGAGGTCACACAAATAATAAAGGGAGGAGAATCATCACACTAATATTTTAAAACTTAAACGAAGCAATGACTTCTAATATGAACTAACCTAATTGGACATTAATTCTGTCTATTTGCATGCAGCAGAACTCACTGACCCATTATATATATATCAACCGCAATCTATGGAGGACTCAGAAAACCCCAAGTGGATTGTCAGAATCCTCCATAAATTGCGGTTGATTAGAGTTACAAAGCTAGTCACTGGGTATGATATACTGAATCAGTCCTTGCATTTGGTCTTCATGTTGCCTCGGGTACAAAGATGTGCTTTATGTTGGGTGATAGCACAGGTTTGATTTTGTTTCCTATCACAGACTCATAAACTGCATAGTATTGTGGTGTTTTTGAGGATTTTTTCCCATGGTACAGGGTCCATTTATGGAACTCATTAGTGATGGCTAGTTCAGTGTATATAGCAGTGATTCAAGACATTTTGCTTTGAGCATGCATTGCCTCCTAGTAGTTCTTAGGATTTAAGAACTCAGTAATGGTGAATGTGGAGATGGAAGCCACTATGTTGGACAAAACATGCACCAGTAGTTGGTGTTGACCATATTTACACCTACTGTGTGTCACTTGTGGGGCATAACAGCTGGTATGATGTACAGTGAAGTTTTCATCTGGTTTAGTGTGATTATTTAAACCTTCTCTCTTTTTGGGCCTTGAAAATTCAGGTATCAAAATAAATAATCTAGGGAATATTCATGTTTGGGGCGCACTTTCTCTGAAGCTGTATGTTTTCAGAGGATAAAGAGGTACCCCTAAGTTGTGTCCATAGTTATGAAGTCAAAATCATCAGTATTACTGTCAAGAGGAAACATTTTTGATAAGAAAGGATCAATGGTGATTATTCGGTTGTGAGGTTTGTGAGGGAATACCTCCACAAAGAATATTCAATTTTCAATACTTGCACAGTCAACTGGTCACCTACAATAACTTGGCCTTGAGGCATCATGCCGTTATAAATTTGGTACAATATGATACCACCTCCTTTCCAGGCCATAGGAGCCAAGGTGATTATTCACAAGCCAGCCAAGTCCAAACTGGCACCTAAGAGCACTCAAGAGGGATTTCTTGGTCTTCATTCCAACTCTGTAACATATCAAGTTGAGACATACAATTATCTGTAATGCTATAAGATAAAAGAATAAGTCTCATCCAATATAGACAATAAAAGAAGTCTCTCCACTAGATTGTTAAATTGAGTTAGAAATATAACTCTTTCATAGTTAATGTATGAATTGATTGAATTGACTGCATTATAGAATTAATAAAGCCAGTAATAAGCAAATATAATCTATCATAGAATAAATAGAAATAAAACAGTAAACTGTAACCGTGCAATGAGCAGGAGCGTCATGGATATTTCAGATAGAAACGTTCCTGTGACCTATATTTGTTTAGAAGGAGTGGGAATACCGAATTAACGGGCATTTAATGTGACCTTTTCCATACATGGAATACAGATATGCTAAAGCAAATGTTTTTATCAAACAAGTCAACAGGACTTGCTTTAGGTAGGATACCGTAGCAATGAGTTGTCTGTACCCCAAAACATGATCAGAAATGATTTACTATATAGTCGCAGGATCTATGCTATTGGTGTTAAATGGCAATCTAAGAAGATCGATAAAAATTGAACCAACCAATGGTAGAGATCCCGCAGCTGCATCTCGGATTTTTTGCGGGCAGATAGCCCACTGCTGAGGCACTGA
>NAOQ01000019.1:209368-243864 GCA_002751075.1 Ichthyophonus hoferi
GTAAATGAAAACTATTATCGCTATCTAATGTCAGTAGGCAATTTTCAGGCTTCTGAGTAGTAGTGTGATTTGAACACGGAACATCGTTTACGAGAGCCAGTGTTCAGTCAGACATCACAATAACTATGTGTATTATATATATATAATTAAGTGCAAAGTGTTTTTGTGTATCTTTACGAGAACTTTGTGTTTTTTTTACAACATCCATTTTATGAGCAGAATAACCAGGCTCCGCTTAATGATCGTTCACATTGGGCAATCTCTATATTTGCACCAAAACGCATTTAGGCATTTATACCGCCTACATTAGAACATGGTTATAACTATTATCATCAGTTACCTAGAGAATTGGTATATGGATGGGCCTTCAGTAAATACTCACTGCAAATTATCAGCGGCTTCAAACAAGTATTACCATACTTGGATTCTACTAGAGATCTATCCCAGATGAAAAGATTACGTTGTGGGAACCATGTCAGATTCAAATTGGAGTTATGACGCCATCACCTGCCGCAGCATGAGTGGTCAAATGTATAGCAAACGGAAGCTTAATTGATTGGAGGTCGAAACTATAAAACGTGGTTCAATTATTGAGTACAACAGCCGAGAAAGAGGCATGTTAGCCTCGGCTTATCTTGGCGTTTTAGTTTAACCCCATCTTTTCAATAGATCTGGTATTTTAGTCAATCAGTCTATTTGGTCTCACCGCAGCAGATTTAATTAGCATTTCATTGTGAATCCTGACTTTCTTCGACTTGAGTGACCTAGCCCATTATATCCTAATAACTCAAATCAGATATGAAGTGTTAGAATTTAAATAGTGGTATAAAACTATTCTTTGGCTAGTTGCCTTGGCAATACTTTATTGCTAAATCATCGACCAGTAAGAGGAATAATTGCCAACGATTTCTTAGGAGATCTAGTGACTCGTCTCAGGCTTCGGGGTTGCCAATTGAGTGTTGTAAATAGAACTATATATTATGATATTGATATTGTCTGACCAATAACAAATGAACGCAAAGTTTTGCACAAACGTCATATCGGTATTATACACGTATACAGGCATACGGGATTGCCGTATGCCCGGGTGTGCTAGGGCGTGTATTAGTTGTTTCTGTTATCCTTCACCCTTTTCCAATGTTTGCTTATTGCCGGTGTCAGTCATAGCTGTGTTCATCAAAGTAAATGGGACCGATCGTAAAGATCCCTATTTACTAGTGCAATTCACGGAAGACCACTGAGATCTACTAAAATTATCTGATCTTGTCTCGATGATCGTACATGCTCACATTCAATGTATTGACAAATCAATTTGCCGGGTTAAGAACGTATTCAATCAACGAATATTAGGCCAATCATTTCATGATCCGCTTGTTACTTGTTATTAGAACTTCGGCTGAACTACGTGTTCATTCGGAGTTAACGGTCTTGCAACATAACCAAATGCATAGTGGCGATAATAATAAAGCATGATACATCTAAGCTTACTGAAAAACTCAATATCAACAGAGTTTTTACTATTACATGATCTATGTTAAACTTGATATCATGTAATGCTATAACCTTTTTGGAGAAAATCGTAATGAAACCTTTTACGGCATTCGTGAGAAATGCAAGGCTTAAACAAGTGCGTCAGTCTCTTATCTCCTGATTTTATTAAGATAAACAATTGCGATCTGGAAGAAATAGTGTTAAAAAGTGCTCATTCCTAGATAGCGACCAACTGTGTGAGAAGGAGGTGCTACTACGAACATATATATATTGCTTACACTCACAGTCTTCAGTATGTAAATAAAGAATGTGTAACTCTTACCGGACCGATAAATAGGATATTTACAATCTTCTTAAGCGTGGATTGCACAGAATTGTTGTCAGTACTCAGTAATAGCTTAGGGTAAGTTGATAAGCCAAAAGTAGTGAATCCATTTTTTTTAATCAAATAACAAATTCTTCATAGATCTCCACAATCCTTTTTTATTGCTATGTGATTGTTCAATTGCTATGAATAACCAATCATTAAATATGGTCTTTTATGACATTATGACAATTTACCACAAGCTACATGGATTATTTTTAAAGTTAAATGTTTTTTCTAAGATGGGGCTGCAATGGAAATGATAATCCATAAGCCATTCCATTTTTGGAGCCCCCAGAGTGTAGACGCGTTGTAACTTCTTTATATTTTAATATGCTGTGGGTCAACTTTTGTTTTACAAAAGTACGGAGAGCATTGGAGAAGATCTAAATGTTCATATGCTTCAGGTGATTGGTATGGAATCACACATACTTCCATTACCATCATAACTTTACTATAAATTAGTCTTTAGATGTGTATTGCAGCATTTAAGACTAAAGTTATCGAATTAGAAGTTTAGTGGTTTTATTTAGCTTTTTCATTTATAAAGTTTTTATTTTGGAAGTTGGAGATAATGGGTGGCGCTTTATCCTCCTCAAAGAAGGATAACATTAAGGCCCATGTTGTTTTAATCTTGGATAAGGGTGGTTGTTGATCCCTGCCACCCCAGCTTACCGCTTTCCAACAACGCCTCAAAGCTGATCTGAAAAGTCGATTGACGCCGAAAGAATATGAACAATTTCGCTTCGATTACAATGTTAGAACTGATTCTTTTTTTTTCATTTCTCTTTATTGAGCCCATTTTATTTTTATTTTTTATTATTATATCTGAAGGGTTACGCAGCTATTTTGAAGTTGCATTAGTCAGTGGTTAAATAGTTTAAGGTTGTTCTGTTTTTATGAGCGATTGAATGTATCTTATTTAGGCGACATGGGTGACTACCTCATTCTTAGTGTACAGAAACAAGTTCAGCACAACAGTAGCGTACAAATAGTATCATCAATATAATCACTTCTTTTTGATTAATTGTTCTTTAAGGAGTTGTTTTTTAGTTTATTGTAATTATTTCAGCTTCACCCCTTAGGTAAATTTCAATGTCCCTTGTTATGACGTATTAACCCCATGATACCTTTTCTAATTATTGTTCTCCACATAGATCTTACCTTACGCA
Source organism: Ichthyophonus hoferi (assembly GCA_002751075.1). Taxonomy (NCBI): domain Eukaryota; class Ichthyosporea; order Ichthyophonida; family Ichthyophonidae; genus Ichthyophonus; species Ichthyophonus hoferi. Next base: position 212,396 of record NAOQ01000019.1, read on the forward strand.
GCCCCGTGCTTTGAAGTGAAAATCAATAAAGTTTTGGTTCACAGCAAGACTGGAGGGGAAGGATACGTTGGTGTGAAGAAATTGGCAGTAATAGTGGAAGAAGTCGTGAGACTGATACGTGCTTAGGTCATTGTATTAAGGTGAGAATATATAATTTTCCTTCGTGTGCAAGAATACTTGCTTTTACAGTATGATCAGGTATTTTTGAGAGCATTGTAAGAATTGAGAAATATTATTGTCCAGAACTACTGTTTCTTCAATCTTTAGATAAAAGAAATAGGAACAGGTGTAATAGGAGGATTGTAACTATATGAAAGATACACATGCATGAAGAAACGAACTATTTGAGCACATTCTAATGATCTAGTATACTTCATGAATGATGCGGTTATTTGACCTAGATCATCATTATGTGTACGTCCTTATTTGCCCTTCCTGACATGGGTTTTGTAGATTCTTAATGGATTTACCCACTTTTCAGTCTTGTTTACACAATACTCTTCTATCTTAAACTATAGTATTATTTTTAAACTATACAAACATCTATTCGTCTACATAGTTTTGAACCTACACCTGCAATACCTGTATTTTCGTACAACTAGAGAGCCAATGCCTTTTATTTCACTAATCTTTACCTTATTACTATTACAGGTTCAAGGTACTTGTAAATATAAGGAATGTCTACAGCACGCATGTGAATACAAATAGCAGCATCATCAATATAGCACCAAGGTTTATTATGATATGCGCAGACACAAGGGAAATCCAGTCTGCTGCAAGGAGCCTACAACTTTTCTAAAATAATTCTTCACCCGACCATCTTGGAAAGCATGGGTGGTGTATGAAGATTGCAGATGTTGTAGAAATTATTGGTATTATTGTATGATGTGTGTGCATTCCAGGATTGGTTAGTACACTCCAGTCAGTGATTAGCATTTACTAAAGTTTTATAAAAATTAGTTATACATAGTGACATAACTAAGAATGAAAATCGAGTTGTGTAATCTTTCACATGTTACGGTACTCTCTTTTCATTTAAGAAAGTCATTGTGATTAAAGGCAATAGAGGACGTGCTAAAAATATAAATATTCATATTTATCTTAATAAAAAGCATAGATAAATAAGTGAAACTTCAAAACATGGCTATATGTATACATATATTTCTAGTTTCTTTGTATTCTTATCCACACGTAGTCTTTCATATGCAGGTTTATGTACACAAGCCCACCTTTATACCTTGTAGTTACAATATTTACTAGCTAAGGAAATAGCTTGTTAAGTGCGTAAGTTGTTCCCACTGATATTACGGTTGGTGTACTTACAAGACGTGCTTGTGTTTGTTTTAGCAAAATACACAGTAATTTATAAATTAGTTATCTTTTGGTGTATTTCTTAATTTTTTGTATTATACATGTGCTACGCATATTATGGTAAGGTCCCAGCAGGGCACAATTTAAAACATAATTTTTGCGGGTGATAATCAGTAAATCTCAAAACTAGTGAGACGTTATTGGCATTAAGACGCGAATAAGTAGCAATTTCATGTCATTGTTAACGCAAAAGCTTGTGCTGCCAGGGTAGCTTTAAAGTCGGATATACTTTAATACCTGCTGGTTTTAAAAATAGTTATGTGCCAGAAAATACATCATAGGGTAATTGGAGAATTTTTGTTTTTATAACCTATCACGCCACTGGTTATATTAAATTGGATGACCTACAATATAGGCGATCGATAATATAATAGTATCTATAAACTCTCATTCCTGGTAATACATGACTTTGTTCGGTATGGTATCTAACGTTAGTTGTGTTATCTAAAAGACAGCTTCCTAATAATTGTTTGGTTGCAGTATTAAGAATTGGCCCATGCGACTTACCTGTTTGTTTAAAGATTCCAACATCATGAGCCGCATACCAAGTGCCTTTCGTTTTGGTGATATCTTCTGGAATGGGGGTTTGTGTTTTCCCGTGGCATTTGTGGATTTATATCAATCAATCCTGCACGCACAGAGGGAGAATACATTGCTCTATGCACGGCTACATACGAGATTGTGTGGATGCGCAGGTCCGGTGACCAAGTATAAAGTAAAGGGTTAAGTTGAAACTTCAAATATAGCTTTGTTTTCATAATGTGAGAGCGGTGGTATACTGGTGAACCTGGAGGTTTCTACTAACCACGCTTTAGGTTCCAAGAATTTTGTCTTAATCTCTGATTAATCTTGGCTATCTATTGCATATTTAGTCTGGAAAAATAGTTGGTGCAATCTAAACCTACCAATCAGAGAACATCTCAGACTAGAAATGCCTATCCATTATAATCAATCAAGATTGAACCAGCCAATGGTAGAGATCCAGTGGTTATGCAAAAAACCATTTCATGATTTCTTGCCCAGATAACTCATTGCTTAGGCATCCTGGCCAAGACAATTTCATCAACTTTTAATAATATCGTCACAGTCTTGCAGCTGTTAAGAGAAGACCTTGTAGTCCTTATTTGTGTTGAGGTAACTTGAGGTCTTGCTTTCAAAAATACAGTCATCAAAGAATGACATCATAACCGTCTCTATCTGATGACAACAAATCTTCCACTGGATCCATTGGAAGCCTCATTAGACCATGACCCAGAACTAACTGCCCAACTAACTGTGCTCTACTAATATTATTAGCCTTATGGGCTTAGTATTTAATTTTTACTGAATTGTTTAGCAATATGTCTTCCATGTGTGCGAAGAGACATTAAAGGTCCCCTTAATTCAGTATTCCCTTAATTCTAAATTATTGGAAAGTGGATCTGACCCAGATAAACGAATTGGTAATGGAGTGATTCATAGGGCCAAAACTTGTTCACTTTTATGAAGTAAATTTCTCAAATCATATTCAGCCTGCTGAATTGCAATCATGCTATCTTCTATTGAATCTATTTCAAACCCTATTCTTTTGGAATCTACTGTATCAATGGAGATAGACACCCTGTCACTATTTACAGTACTTGTGGTAATAGGGACGTGTGTATATTCTATGTAGAAATATGCTAATATTTACTAGTCGGAATCTTTCTTCTGCTTAAGCTTTCTTTTATGTCTGGCTATAGTCTCTTGAAGAAAGCTGGTTGTTTTACGTCCCTGATCGGGTATCAGCCAATGAAATTTGGTTTAATAATTTTGATACTTCTGGTGGGTTAGCCTGATAATTGGTTTTTTCTAATCATGTGTGTTTTGAACCGTAAAGAAGACTGTCAGAGGTCTCCTCGTCGATTTCTGTTAAGTCCTCATCATTAGTTGATTCAGATAACTCCGAACTTGAGGATGAAGAAGAGTCTTTACTGATGCTTGACAGTAAAGGTCGCTGGACTGGTAGTACGATTTCGAGGAGTGTCTGGAGCTGTCTTGTAGGTATTGTGAAAGACACATGTTGTTCTGTCTCAAATGAGTTGGAAGATGATACTGCGACACTAGACTTCTTTGTAGTTCTTGTGGACCGTTTGGTTTCACAATTACCAACCATTTTTCTTTATTATCAAAGTAAAGTAAACTAAAATAAATGTTCCTTAAGATTAATGTTCACCAAATCTAACACAAACCGTACTTAAAATGGGCACCTTGGCATACTCGTAACATTTCCCTACTCTTTGTTGCATTTTAACCTTCATATTTTTACTTATTCTAAAATAAAATATCCTATTCTTACTATGTAAAAATAGATAGTAATTTTAAAAGTATGGACAGCTTGGATACCAGCCTAAATGTCGCTCTCCTCAGTGAATCAACAACGTATTTTTTATACAAAAAATCTCGATGCCATTACTTATTCGGAAATTTCAATAGTCATAAATCTTGTTTCTCATGGCATTATCAATATCAAAATAAGTTATATCAATAGAAAGTATGCAGGAGAGTAATAACTATCCATCTATATACGCAATACATAGCGGAGAAAGAGAATGCATACCTAGAGAATTACATAAGCGTAAAGGTGTACACGATGTGAGTTTTTGCCGATGTTGACTCATAGTTGTGGCAGGTGAGTTGTCGTAATTGTTCTTTATTGTAGAATTATTTTCCGAATTCGCTTCTAATACTGACTTTGTGTTAGTAGAGGATGATTCCTTTAGACTTGACGTCGATGTTGAGGTTTTGGAAGAAGGAGGATCGCAGATTGTAGTTGTTTTCCTGCTCGGGACAGCCTTCATGTTGTAGGCCCGCTTGAATTGATAGATACGATGACCTGCTCTTTTTTATCTACTCTCACGAACCAAGGATGGTCTTTGGAGTTAAAGAAAGAGTGCGTTTAGAACTTTTTTTGGTTACAGGTTTTTAGTATCATACCAAAAACCAAAACCATAACTAATACTAAACTAAGATGTGAAGAATTTATTCATGATTTTCAGGTCCTTGATAATGAACTGAGTTGGCATTATAAAGTTTTCACCAATCTACCGACCTGTCAGTATACTTAATACGGTCCTAACAAATTAGTTAAACATTGGTCTTATGCCAAAACACCCGTGCAGTTATGTGTTGTACTTAATCTGATACACCGCATTACATTTACCAACGTAAAGAATAAATTGTTGGATCTATGATAAAATTGATAGCCAATGACTGCCTCGGACCAATCGGTATGTACACTAATCTAACTATACCGAAATAAAATTTATCGGATAAAAATATCTATTTATAAGTATTGCACTGCTAATTGTCTAATGAACCTCAACTCCGAGCAATTAAAGCTGGATAAAATTGACCAGTCAAATAGCACAGTGCAAGGTTAGTTACTCAGTAATCCACACAAGTAATAAATAAATAAATAAAAATCTAATTACTAGCCTATTATACCAGCATAAGTAAACAAACTGCACTTTATTCAAACAGAACCATGCAAGATTACATATCTTATTAGGAGCTATGAACAATTAGTGCATAGTTTTTTAAAATTTACCTAATGTAATTGAAAAAGTCTGCGAATATTGTTAAATATCGTACCAAAAAATAATAACTGAAGAGAAACGACAAGTATCCTTGTAAATTAATTAAAGAGCAAAACTCAAAAAGGGGTTTATAATTAGGTAGTCAATTATTCATAAACCCTCTTCCTTTTCTTTCATTAAATGAACACCCTATCTTAGCACCTAGGTATATATATATAACAGTTAACGCAATACAATGTTTAAATTTAAAAAAAACTAAGCACTGGTTCAAAAAGGTTACCGGCAAGGTAAGGTTGGTTGTAACTAAGCTGAAATTCGTGTATAAGAATCAATTATAAACGGTCAGTATCAGTTCGATGTGTAGACCCTCATCCACATGAAATGATCACTAGGGAGGTAGTATATGACGCAAACATATAAGGTGTATGATCGAGATATAGACATATATGAGCCAATCACTTAGGACCATTGTTAGGGTCCAGGTGCAATGTCCATTCCATGTCAGACTCTGTCAGTCGAAGGAGCTTGCCTTGGATACTGTGAAAAGGTTAGTGTGAAAACTCCTAGATATGACACGTTATTGGTTTGCAGTCTTCCCAAACCGTCTCTATCCTAACCTTTCCTATTCTTATTCCTTTGCATTTCTCAGCTGATACATATATACAGCCATCATACACATCTTCAGCTTCCATTTAATTATTTAGTCGCTTAAATGATATAGTGAATATGTTGTTACAGAAATGACATTGCCAATATTGGATCGTTCTATATATATGCATGGGACCCACAAGTAAATGAATAAAAGCCACGCATATCTTATATATATGGAAGCTTGTCTGTGTATGGGGAGTAAAAAAATAAGTAGAATATAAAGAAAAAACCACTGAATAACAAGCAGTTAGTACAGGAGAGAAATCAGCAGCGTTCTCCACAGAGACAAAGAAAATGAAAATGAAAGTAGACAAAAAAGTACATACCATCCCACTACTGTCCACAGCAGACTAAGATATTTGGTATATTCTTCCTGTGTGAATTCCCTAGGTGTAAATCGCGCTAAATCATAGACACTCACTAATGCTCTCGCATAAGGTGCCACATTTTCCGAGAGGCCTGTGGGCAACGATGAATTAGAAAACAGACCGGGTAACCGATAAAAGGAAAGTAGGTGCAATTGTGGGTAAATTGGAAAAAGAGGTGATTAATAGCATAAAATTAAAGATGTTGAGCTGTTCCAAGAACACAGATCATATAGTTATAAATATATGTTAAGAGTAAAGAAAGCTGAGGAAAGAGAGGTCAGTGTATTATGGATTAAAATGTAACCGTTCAATAATTAAAGAGCATGATAGCAATGTTGTTGTAGTGTACAGAACCATGATGAATGCAGCCTTCAAACCCATTCTCCCATTCAAAAGACACGCCACTTCATATATATATACACTAATATACGCACATGATTAGAATTAAATGCCTATATACCTATTACCTCATGCTTTTCAAAATGCAATCACAGCCACATGCAATATTCCAACTTGAAAAACGATATTAACTCCATCTTCAAGTCATTCCATAGTTGTAATGCATTATAGTATCATTATAATTTCTCCCCTTAACGTACAAGTGGGTAGTGTACATGTAGTGAAATCTAGGTAGTGGGCAGTGGTCATACTACTAACCTGACGGTTGACCAATCACCATTCCGGCCACCTCCCCATCTTCTTCATCGCTGTTCCCGTCATCTATATCCCACGGATGGGCAGCTTTCCCACCTATAAATAATTGCCAATTAGGGGTATGTAATGTTATATGAAAGGTATCTCCATATACACAACAAGGTGGATAAGATAAAGATAGACATTACTAGAAATAAAAATAGATATAAATATATCTAAATGGAAACCAATTCAAAGAAAAAGACAAAATTCTGCTCTTACAGACTTCTGTAGGAATACAAACTTGAAAAAAATACTATAGCCTACAACGATACCACTGTTCTCTGCATTACACAGCCTTATAACATATACATCTGTGCATCTATACCGTAAAGACTAATGTAGTAGATATCATGAGCATGAAAAGGTGTTGGTTAATGAAGTGAAGCGCTGTGATACTCATAATATAATATATGTGATTGTGGTCTACTATAAGCTGATACAAACCATTTCCATTATCAATTTACATATCTCCAAGTTATAATATAACCCACTACCAACCCCCTAGAATGTCCATGTTGCGAACACGATAAATGGAAACATTCCTAAATATATAGGTAGAAAAACACAAAGGTGTATAGAACCCTGCCAACATCCTAAAGCTAAGATTCTAGAGAGATAACCAATAATATCCTACCTATGCATATCAATTAACATATAAATGTGCGCCTATAGACACATAATTACATATAGTCATACACATACATATATAAATCCATACGCGTACGCACACGCTTATAAATACGTAAGTACAAATGCATGTAAATGTGTACATATACCCAGACACATGCATTCATACACACATACATAGATACATATACGACAGGGTGCTCACCTCGTCTACATGATGACCCTAAAAGTGATTCCACATACTCAGCTGCAGTCATATCATTCTCCCAGACAAGATGAGGATCCGTAGCCACTGCAGCAGTAGCTGAAACATAAGAGAGAGAGAGGAATTAGATGGGCCCATCTCATCCAATCTGTCTCCACGTTAATATCTCCTGAATGATTTTTGAGTATATAGCGTCACCTAAATCCCTCATTACTCATTACTACCCTCACACATCACACCAAGGTACTATCAAGTTCACTCTCCCTCCATACTTATCTATACACACTTGTGAATTTGAATCAAATACAAATAATATCTCACCTAAACTTTTAAAACTTTTAATAATTTCTGTCTTGAAATGATGGTCGCTTAATGGGCCCGCTGTGTATATAACTTTAGTTAGTTTCAACCCCTATATACACACATATATGTATAAGATAAAAATAAGACAAAAAATAATTATGTAAATATGTAGGTAAATATGCATGTAAATATGACCATTGCATCACAATTCAACACAGTATAGACACATGGATAGATTTCAATATCATCGTATCTCGTTGTTTTACATAAAAGTAAAAATAATAGTAATAGTAATAGTAATAAAAGAAAAAAGAAAAACAGGAATACTAATAATAATAGCAATCAAAAAACAGCAGTAACAGTAATAATAGTAATAGTACTCTTTGCAAGCATCTCAATTCAAAGCCCCTCCTATCTAGCTAGGGTCTACAATATATCATATAGTTACCTGGATGGCCCCATCCAGGCTGCTGGCACGTTGCTATGTCAGGGCCAATCCGGGCATCTCTAGAGGCCTGAAGATTAGCCCGGATCTTAAGAAACATATACTGTGAAAGGACATGATAGTCAATATTTATTACAGCACTAGGGAGCAGAATGAAAGGGAATGCAATGAAATGCACATATATACAAAGAGACTCAAACATAACCTCGTATCCTTTTAAACATCCTCACAGTATTATGAGTAAACAATCAACATTCACACCAATATATATATATATATAAGGAAGAAACTATACCAGGAAATATAAACAAAGACAGGTGCACACAAGAAATATCCCCAATCACAGATGCAAGCCCAAGCATAGGTGCATACATAATTATTCACACAAATCTTACTCTCCTATGCTCTCTAATCTTTCACACCTACAAGGTCTATTAAATAGATACTGAGCCACATAACCACACAGACCAGTGCCTATTTTCGGATATATTTCCCTCCCGGTTGCTCCTTATTGTCCTTATTCTACTTGTCACATTAAGTAATCCAATGCTCTCTGACCGTATCTTAATTTTTAAATAATATCGTTGGTATAAGGACAGTCTGGTAAATGCAGTTCTAAAACATCAGGCAAGGAAGATTTTATCGGCTACTAATAAAAACAACACCAATAATAAAGGAAGGAAAAAGACATGAAGCTATCAATAGGCTGTAAAGTATAGCTAATATTGAAGTTCAATATTGTGGAATTGCTGAAGGAGCTTTTTCAATTGACAGGTATATCATGCAGCACACACACATAGATAAAAATCTTCTTGGATACTAGTAACTGATAATTTCCTGGCCACCTGTCTCTTTCTTACTCACCTCCGGTAGCTCCTTCGCCGTATAAGGTATTCGATAACCCACAGGTCTGTCCAGACGATGAAGGCGTTGTCGTGTTCGAATGATATAAAGGAAAATCGCATAAGCAAACTGCGTAAGATATATCAAGATAACATCAGGAAGCCTGTTCAGATTACTCTAACTACATATCCATCTATCGTATTTTCCGTTCACTTTTTGTTGAATTGAAAAACATGGCTAGCGAATTAGCGAAGGAATAAACAGTAGAAAATATTTTATAAGCCAACTCATTTGAACTCGCATACACAAACATACATTTGAATTACTACCCCTACTTATTTCAACCTCAACCATATTAAAGCCACTCTCCCTCCTCATCTCATTAAACGCTCAATATATATTGTTTAAGGTCAACTTACCAAACTTGAATAGAGTGTTGTGAACACGAGGAATTGTACTATAGCCATACTATCTAAATAAATGTACTTCTGCAATCACTTGGGCCCCGAGGCCCCAACAAAACGTAAAAGAAGTTAAATTAATTAAATAAGATGTTAATAATCACATAAATTGGGTCAAAAAAGTGCTTAAAGGTAGGTGCAAGAGTAAGGCTAAAAATAAAAAAGTACTAACTATCACTGTATTGTATATTAGCTGTTAATGTTTCTTATAATAATAATATAATATATATATATATATAATAATGTAATTTTTTATTATCAATTAATTAATCAACCTATTTGATCTTATTTTACCGAGTGTAAGGTATTAAATCGCGATTGCGAAAATTCCGTATATATATAGCATAGCACTATGACCATTGTATGTAAGTATGTAACTACTAGAAAGATATTTGTCACACCAGGTCTCTAGAATTTCACCCACAATTATAAACACATAAGCCTATACTGCAGTATACGCATATTTTATTGAGTGGTAATGAGAGCATAGAGTAATTCATGCATCGTTACTTTACTATAAATAGCAAAGATACTATTATAATTATATTACACAGCCTATAATTCAAGACATCCAAGAGTAGAACAGATTTTGCGAACCAATAATTGACAATTGCTGTTAATTCTGTTTATTATTTTTGGACCTAAAAAATAACCGCTCTCTTCTTTATCTTAAAGATGTAAACTAAGTATGCCAGTATCTTTTCAAGTCTTAACTTGTCTCCAAGAACAAAATAAGGATGCGAACATAATTTTCATTCGTACTTTATGATTACTTTGGGAAAAATTAGTTATCATTTCCAGTTAATATTACAATCTAACTACTACCTTTCGTTTAATAAAAATGACTTCAATCTGCTTTCAAAAATAATCGATCGGGATGAAGCCTAGCATCATTAATCTAGTCAACCCCTATCAAATTCTAAATATTATATTATATACATTATTATGGAATTAATTCCTGTCTACTAGGCCAGGATTGCTGTTTCTCTTACAGGTTGACTAACTCTCTTAGAGACTTTCTTGGCACCAATCTTGGCGGAGATCAAGGTAAAGGTGGAGGATGTCTTGTTACTAAGTTTAGCGGTTATGTGGGACCACTTTGAGCATTTACTTTTAAATTTTTTCTTGGACGACCGAAAGAAATTCATTGTCTTTTTAAAACCAGATTCTTTCAAATCTTCTTCCTCCTCCTCCTTTACCGGCCATAGACTACACTTGTACGGCCTGCAGGCAATCATCCTTAATTCACTTAGCGAGGCCAGATCGGAAGGTGATAATTGTCGCCTGTTTACGCGAGTCTCTTTCGGTTGGTTCGTAGGTACGATGAGAGTATAGTTTTTTGTCCCTATTGATTCACTGAGCTGCTTTTTGGGAGACGGTATAGCGCAAAGCATTTTTTTACAATAGGATATAAATCGAATATGGAATTCCATAATGAACGCAATAATCACTGACACGTGAAAGGATTTCAGTTTTGATAATAAACGTACTAAACGATCCATTTTGGAAAAGTCTACTGGTGCAAATATCAAAAATGAAAATAAACTATAGATATATATAAACAAAACGAACTAAAAATAAAAAATAAAAAAAAAATAAAAAAAAAAAAGAGCGACGAAGTCATCTAAGTGTAAAATGATGTCTCATCTCTAATGAGATTAAGCCTTATAATACCCTTCCGGTTGTGTTTCACGTGACTTACGTATCACAGCCAGTCATCAACAACTCGCGCCATTTAATCTAATCTAAGCTTCCCTAGAACTTAGAGAACTTAAGGGCGAGATCATTTTTACTTTAATGTTTTGTTTGCATCCCATAATTCCTGAGTTTTGATTCGGGGACCTACCATTGCGCATGGGTCCATCTAGCAGCCCTTGACATGAGGTGGCTCGCAGGTGTAGTTTCAGCCTTTTAAACTCCTTAAAAAAATAATCATTCTATTTTTAAAATATACCCCATAATTTGGAAAAAATACTTCATTAAAACAAATAGTAATTTTTTTTCTTTGGGAAACGACTATATGAAAAATGCAAAAATTGTTGAATTACATTCCATGTTGTCTTGTGTACGTTTGACTCAGATAAACCCGGTTGGCAGCCAGCATAGATGTAACTTATCTTACGACTTGACAGATCCAGTGCTCTCAAGGTTCACATAGAGAACGTGTAGGGGCATAACTCTAAAAATATTATTGCAGAGATGCATTAGAAAATGTGATTATCACAATATTACGGAACCTGGAAATACGTATTAAATGGAAATAATGGCAAGGTGCTTGAAAATAAAGGAAAAATAATAAGATAATAGCCATCTAACATTTTAAATATGTTATAATGTGTCCATCTTCCTCCTTCGAGAGTGAAAAACGTTTTAGGTATCATAATCAACTTTATCAACTCACTTAACTCTTTGAGCATCATATGGTTCACAATCTTGGAATACTACTCAACACCAATAAATTAATACATCACGGTAACTATTTTTTCAGCTATACATGTAATAGTAATTGCTCATAATATTAAATATTATATGTATATTAAGAAATATTCAAACTAATTAAACATTCTTGTTTTAACAGTCTAAAAATAAATGATTGAGCAACATAAGTAACCTTATTCTCTTTTGAACAACATTTATGGTACTTAAGGGATTCAAATTCCTGACACTACATAAGCATTTAGATAAGCAGCGATAGTGTTTAGCTAGATATTCTTTGAGCTCGATTATCAGTTGTTGAGGGTATGAATGATAACAAAGGTCAAAATAGTAATAGGTATGAATAATTAATGTTGTATTGTTAAATAATATCAAAACAGGAATATTTAATTAATTTGAATACTTTTATATATAGCTGTAATCATTTAGTATTATTAACAATTATTATTACGTACGTAACCACGGAAAGTATTTGGTGCAATCTATTGGTATTGTATAGCAATTCAAGATGATCTATAAAAATTGAATCAGCCAATGGTAGAGGTCCTGCGACTATATAATCAGATCGCACGTTTTGAAGATATTGATAAGATAACTCGAATGTTTAGCCATATTGTCTAAAGAATTCTGCCGACTTGTTTAATAAGATAAATACCTCTTTGTATATCTGTACTCCGTATAGGGAACGGGATACGTTAAACGTTGGTTAATTTGGTATTCCTTCTTCTTATAAACAAATATAGGTTACAGGAACGCTTCTGTCTCTACTTATTATTCCCAAGAAATAATTTATGTAGGGTATGTTGTATCTTAGAAGTATGACAATCTCTGCTATAGGACCGAATCACAGAATTCCACAGAGTCTTAATAAAGATCTGTTGTTCTGAGAACGTTCTATCTTACAGTCATGAGTGATATAATAATAGCATAGTTATGCTAACAACACTGAGAATTACTTAGTTACATTCGATTCCAACAACACGCATTACATACATACCAATTTAGCACATCTCACTAATAGAACACAATGTGCCATTAGCACTATCGCGCCCAGGCGTATTAAAAAAGTAGGAGTATACCTACTGCACTCATAGCTGAATACAATCGCAACAACAATTAGAGATAAAATGAGCATATACGCCTGCCATTACATTGCCTTCTACTGAAAGCAAATCAGCACTAAGTATTGTGTCTACTGCTAGCCCAGCCTAAAATAATTCTACGCAAAATTCAAATCGCTATGCAAATTCAATACAAATTAAAGAATAAGTATTTAATTAAACCATCGTGAAGTTTTTGGCTAAAACCTTCCTCTAATATTTTACAAGCAGAAGTACTTAACACTGTCTTCATTTTTCTTCATCAACCTTCTATTCTTGACCCATCCTAGTATTTAATTAAGTTTTTATAAACAAGCTTTATAATCAATAACATCACTGAATCAGACTAAGCAATTCTACTTCGCATAGGGTTATAGCAATCACATCTCTATATTGAGCCATACAGGTCAATATGTTTTATTCGTTTAAAATATTTTATTGCCTATCATATAATACATGCAATGTATAATAGTTGTAAAAACCTAATTCTTGGTATATTTCGTAATTGTAATGTGTACATTCTAGGGCCTTACATGTATGCAAAGACACTAGGCTAACACCATCCATATCAAAGGGCGTACATATACGTACATATACGTATACATAAATAATTAAATTGGTGGTGCTGCCAATGCGCCAATTTCAAATAAAGACAGTTTATTTGATTGATTAGTGATAATTATGATTCGATGATAGCCTGATTTTTACTGTGTAATACTTCGGGTTGTCATTACTAATAATTATAAAGGATTATTCCAACTGAAGTAGGAATACATCTTTTACCGCATGGTGTTGGCTTCCGTTCTATCTATTATTAATAATGAAGTTTCCCGTACACTACTTTTAAAACCTGAAAACATGTTTTCTTACTTAAGACCTCACCTGAGGGCATGTCTTGTGACAGGAAGAGGAGCCAATGTGGGACAGATATTTTTTTTTTCCACCAGCGTAGCTGGCATGACTAATAATATAATAAATCATAAAACTATAAAGGTGAATCTTGGCTTAATACCCTTCTCTAATAGCTGCTAATTTTATTTTATTTTATATTCTTATTTTTGACCTGGAATGACTTACCAAGAATGTGGTATGGCCCTTTCCTTTTATCAACTTTTCCTAAGACGCACAAGCCCACAATAAATATGGTGTATTATTTTCGAAATACCCTTTGTATTGATCCACTTTTCATACTAGAGGGAATTATTGAACGTATACAATATGCATGATAACTTAAGAAGAACCCACTAATAGTTTATCTCCCAGCCAGTAATCTACCAGTCAGTTTGTCACGACCCTTGGCACAACCTTGCATTTGAAGATTGGTATATGGTTTCTCAATCTTTTAATGCTTTCATTTGTATTTTATGTATTATATTATCATATGGGTCCTAGAGTATGTGTCTTGTAATTGCAAAACATGAACTAGAAGTACCTGCTAGTGTATAGTAGACCAAGGCCTGCTGCCTTGCTGTCATAACAGAGAATTATCCTTTATATACTCTACCTTAGACAGCGTATAAAAACGTATAATTATCACCTATATAAAGTACACCTACAGCAAGTTTATCATGTGATTACTAAAACATATGACCAACCATTGAAGTGTAACATGGTTATAAAACCACAAGAGCGTATATAAAATAATTCAGACATCTATGAATAGTTCTATATGTTGGGACATATCTAAATGCATAACCATTACAAACACACATTAGCCCGCATACATTTACACACAAATAGGTTTACAATTTACTGAGTGAATATATATATATATATATATATATATATGTGTGTGTGTGTGTGTGTGTTCAGTTCACAAAGCCGAAGCATCTCACTCTAGATATAGTATTTCTCTATACAGACTATATCCACTGTGTGTTACTACTTCATAATTCATATACAAACCCACTAATCGTAATACAATGACTATCAAGGTTGTTCCGCGAAATGCCCTTTGGAGATAAAAGGACGCTTATATTATGGCAGAATAAACCCTCGGTAAGAGCTTGATTTGGAGTCAGTTAGTGTATGTTGTGAAGAGAGGTTGATTAACTATTGGCATTATGTTCGATATAATGCAATGAATATGAATCTATCAGCATTATAATAACTATATTGTTCATTGTTTTCGTCTAGTTTTGCATTGTCTGCATATTTTCACATACATACACACATACACGCGCATATATGCATAGATATACCAAGAAGAAAGTCTTAGCCACATCCATAGGTGTGAAATATGGAAATACAGTAATGCCCATTATTCTTTGTGGAATTGTGGCTAGCAGGCATTGGATCCAATATAAAATATGCGAGTATTTATGTAGGCAACTGTAGAGTATATATATTATCTCAAACCAATAGACATTGTATATTTTTTATCTCCCTCTCTGTAGCTAGTCTGTCTCCCAGGACCATAACAATGCTTACCTTGTCTTTCTTTACCGCAGGTTGTTATTGGTCGCAATCAGGCAAGTCAACCTATCCTTCACATGTGTATCTCCAACTTACTTTATCCATCTTTTTGTTTCTCTATTTCAACATCCCCCGTATTGTCCCAGACCCTCCCTCCCATTCTATTTTACTTACACGTAGATATTTGTATGTAAAGAAGCCTTTCTAAATGAATACACGTGTGTAGATATTGATAAAGAAAACTACATATACTGGATGCTTGCGTAGGTATATTTAGTATGTATGGCAAACGCAGCTGTCATTGGCGGTGGAAAGAATGTCGAGATATAGTCAGGCATACAGGATTCCCTTTTCATGTTTTTTCGTTGGTTTCACTGTGACGTAGTGCCTACGTGGTGCGTGTGAGTGGGTGTATCTTTTCAAAAAGGAGTGGCAGGGATGGGGAAGGTGTTGGGGTTATAGTCCTGTGTACCTGGCAATGGTAAGGAGGAGAGCTATGTTGGTAATTGCAGTACTGGTATTTTTGCTTGGTTGGTTTCTTATATAGCCCTTCTTATGTGTATTGGGTATATTTCTCATTTAACAACCTCTGCGCCGCCCAGAATCCATGGCTAGAATGTTCATTAAGTGCGATGAAGGCTGCAGGGGTTAACTATGTCCGCAGGTGTAGTGGCGGAGGAGCAGTCTATCATGTAAGTTTTTTTCTATATGTTGTTATGGTGCGAGGGGAAAGGGGTAGAAGTTTCTTGGCAATATAGAATTTAACTGGGATTTTATTATTAATAATCATAAAGATATACAACACAATAGACGCTTACAAACATGCATATATGAAAGAGATGGGTAAGTATGCAGCGATCAACGTGAATGTGGAAGTGTAATATTACGTATACGTAGTTGTACATCTGTAGATATGTCCTTTGTGGTCGTATAATATTATCTTCCCACTTATTTGTACCTGTTTATCGATATATCCCATTTCCTTTCTATATATTATTTCCGTTACATATTACTGTTTCTCTTTGTACATTCTTTTTTTTGTAGAAAAATATGTTTTATCTTGGCACGCAGAGTCATACAAGTACTACTGTTCCTCTCATTACGCTATGTCATTTGTACTAATGCATACTAAGACTCATAGACAGTATTGTTCTAATTGGAAATAGTACTCCAGTTATTAGCAATGACTATTTTTTTTTACAGCCTAGTTGTGGTAAACATTGCTACACGCACATATATCTATAAGCATCTAGTCTGACTCGATACGTTCTTTTCCTTCTGACTTCTTTTATTAATTACATGCATAATTGAGCAATGGTCCATCCACGGTAGAGTATCAAATATTTGTTTTGATTTATCTGATTATATAGGTGTGTATCTATTGCATCTTATCATTAGTACTTATATTTACGTGTTTTAACCTATCTATTTTATTTCGATTGATGTATATATTAGGTCTGTAACCACTTTTTAGCCTGACTAATGTTATACATCCTCTGTTAGGATCATGGGAATATTAATGTAACCTTTATGACATCCCGTAATGAATATAATAAACTTCGCTATTCTAACATGATGGCCAAGGTAGGTCTAGGCTAAGATGACTGGTACTCCTCTATATACGTATTAGGCAGAATATGGGTTAGATATATATATATATATATATGCGTGTGTGTTTATAAAAAATATAAGTAAAAGTAATAATAATAATAAAGGATAGGGCATGTTAAAGAACATTTTGACGTTTAGAATTAAGTACGTGAACACCAATGATATAAACATATCTGTATGTGGGCAGTCTATTGTATTTAGAGTGGGCTGTCAACTATGCGCTCTTTATAATGATATATTTAGATATGTAAGGATAAATAAATTTACATGCAGTCATTTGCGTTTTTATATATGCCGGCAATTCCATGTGTATGTCAATACGTAAAGATACATTTTCGTGTATGTTCACAACATATAATTGTGTATATCTTCATTCAAATGGGCAATATGCTTATGCATGCATATAATAACAGAAATATGGTTATATATGTGTGCACATGCCCTTACAATGGTGAATATGTGTACATGTATATGAATATGCGAGAAATTGGGCTCGACTGGCACTTTATATGAATATATATATTTTCCAGCATCTTTTTTTTTAACCTCTCTCTTACCTCCTTTCGGTCATGATTTCATAAATTGTCTGTTTAAATATATTGTTTTTATTTGGATAATTATATCCAAAGTTCTCATCCCAACTTTTAAAAATACCTTTCCTCTGTAGGAGCTTTCAAGGGAGTTTGAACTACCAATAGAACTAAACGATCGCAGTGATTTAACCATGCTCAGTAAAAAGATCTCTGGATCTGCCTATAAGCTGGCAGGTAAGGCCGCCTACCATCACTGCACACTACTAGTTAACTCGGACGTAAAAATGATTGGCAAATATTTAAAGCCAGAACGGGTGAGTAGGTTTCCGTAGTTTTAAAATTAAGGGAATATAAAGAGGTGTTGGTAATAATTGGCTACAGCAGTTTGCCGATGATTGATCATTTCTTTCCTGTACACACATTGTTATAAATTAGTGCATATAAGTATTTGTTGATGTGCACACATATCTATGCATTCATGCATATATGAACATACCGAAGTTAATATTGTAATCTCATAAGCTATACATGACAAGGACTCCGTGATACTACTACCTACCCTTTCCTTCTTCCCCCTTATTTCTCTTGTTAGATATTATAGCTTTATCCTAAGAACATGTAAAAATAACATATTATTTGTATTTGTAGGTCTATTTACGAGTACAAAGGGTGTATAAGGTCATGTGCATGTATAATAGGCAGATAAAAAAACAGACAAACAGATGTGGCAAAACAACTGAAGAAAATTTATAAACGAAAATATTAGCGTATTAGATAGTTATATAGTGTTTCTTGCATGGTGATAAGATTAGTGACACTAATATGGGTGCACAGTCGTCCTTAATTTGTAATGGAGTATCAAGTGTCCGGTCTCCAGTCTGGTATGTAAGTTTGGTTTTTTTCAAACGGGATTTGCTAATATTTATACTACGTTCATACATTTATTATTTGACCTATATGATATTTTATTATATAAATTGCATATATGTCAGAGGGGGCATATCTAGTATGTATTTTTAGCCAAATGTGTACACGTAGTTAGGTGATGATATTTCCCTTGGATGTATCATGGACCTTGACACCCTGTGACCCTCAGTTCACTGCAATCACACAACCCTAAGGTTACAGTTGACGGTATATGTAAAGCCTTAGCAACCTCTTTTGCTGATCCCTTTGATCCAGAGGTGCGCTTTGATTGGATGTACAATAAATGTTGTTGATATACACTATTTAAATTCACAGATCTATATATCTCCCTTCTCTCTTTCCTTTTCTTATATGCTATCTCTCTTACACTTCTATTGAATAAATTACTGTTTGGCTTTTTGATACTATAATTCTCTCTTTATTCTTTATGCTTCTTTCTCTGGACTCCTGTATACGCTCCCGTCTCTTTAATCGCTTCTCCTTGTTGTATCTCTATCCTTCTTTTTTTTAGTTAACTTCCCTATGTCAGAGATTAGCTGTGTGATTACAATACCCTTGCTACCTCGTAATGTATTGGTTGGGTTAGCACAGATTATATTGGTAGACCCATCCGATTGGAAGAAGTGGCCTCAACTTGAAAAATACTATACCAATTTAAAGGTGATGTTCCTCTCTTTAGTGCTATTTACCTTTATTACAATAAGCAATTACGTTGAGTTATAATATACTAAGGCCAGACATCATCCTTGGTGGCCCTACTAATTAGTAATATGTGTAAATATGCGTATTAACATATATACATACCCTCCTGCATATATGAGCATATCGGAGTTATTATTGTAGTCTCATAAGTTATGCAAGACAAGGACTCCGTGGTACTATTACTTGCTCTTTCCTTCTTTTCCCCCATCTCTTGGTCTATGTATTATGTGCATATGCAAATACGTGACTAGCGATTCATGTGGATGGATCTACACGTGTTTTTTATAAGCCATCCTAAACATATCACTGTCAGTTTACCACTCATATGACCATACCTACGTATATGTGTTCTTTTTTTATGTCTCTTTTTTGTCAACTGAGATCCTACCGCCTTTTTTCCACTGGAATTTAACCAAGGCATGAAGGCATGAGCAATAATATGAATGGATTTAAAAAATATTAATAGCTATGTATGGCACCATCTAATTGTACATTCTGATTAACAAACTATGATAATGGGTTCAGGGATGGGACTGGTTGTATGGTCAGACACCCGCTTTCACTCAGCCTCTAAGCAAGTCCTTTTCCTGGGGTGAAGTGGTAGGAACCAACCTTATATGTGCTTTCATTCTATCAGTGTTTTCCTTCTGTATGGTTTGAAAGACTACCAATGTAACATATGCTTATACGATATCCACCATGTGTACATTAATACTATTGCGCTCAAACCTGAGCATTCTGTGTATTTTTAAAATTGATATGCTGCCTAAAAGTCCTTACTATCTGTATTATTTAGCCGTTATAATGCCTAAGCAAATCTTTGTTTGGTCAACATATACATTTTGATATTATGCATAAGTCGCACTAATGATGGGCAGCATTATGGTCTGATGTTGATGCATTGCAGACCTCTTACAGATATTTTGTCTAAGATTATACAGACTGCATAATATGGAGCTTTCTAGTACTTGGCATATACCTTGTCATCATTTTATACCTGTTTGTTGCTTTTGGATTCCCATTAATAATAGATATAACTATGGATAGGAGGGAGAGATAGCATGTAACCGAGGAAGAATCACGAAAGCCTTTCTCAGAGCTAAGAATTCCAAGCTTCCCGTTGAGGAAATATGCCTGGCTTTAAAGAGTAAGTGTAGATGCGGTTTTTACTCTGCTTGATATATAGATACGTCTTTCTTCCTTTTATATGTTTTCCAATTTAATTGTTCTTATTTTCTATAGTGGAACCTTTTTGCTTTTATTACTCATATTATCTCTGCCTTTACCATACACATTGATGTCACATAGACCTCTGCTATTTTATATCTAGAATGGATGCTTGAGGTAGTGGCCCTTTTATTATGATGGGTGAATATGAGACAAGATAGAAAGAGGTAGTATTATGTCTATGCAGTAATAGTGGGGAGGCTGGCTGTGCACATGTTAACTAATTTTTATTGAACAGATGCTAAGTATGGGCGGGCCGATGATATTGGATCTAGATTGAGACCCTTAGTGATTGATGACGTCACCGCCGAGCTTGTAGCATGGTTGACAGAGTGCATGTAAACCATATCGATGCTTAGGTCATATCGTACATGGGTCTTAGTAGTTATGCATTGACTATATGTACAGATACAGCGGACTTTATTAGATATGCGAGCTTATATGGTTAATATTATTTATTAACTATGTGATTAAGTATATGTTTAAGTTAAGTGACCTCGTGTATTACAATACCTCTATATCATCAAGTTAAGTACTTGGGTTTTGTATTTGGTTTTACCTATCTTCACATTAATTAGTTTAAAGTACATAATTATTTTACAAAAACTTGGTTATAATTTTGCATGATGATTTAGATACAAGACCTTCTGCCATTACTTCATGAATTCGCAGTTCTCGAACACTTCAAATGTCATTGAATGAATTTCAATATGATGCCTCTCCAAAGTTATTATTGGGCCAATTGGTTTTATTTCTCATCTAGAAAACTCATAAATGCTAATAACAGTTAAGGCGTTTATCCCTGTAATCGTAATGAACATTAGTGATCAATGTAGAGTATTAATCATAGGTAGATCACATAGAATAACTCTAAAACTAGAAGGGAGCGGCTAGATGACAATAGGAAGTATAGAGGCTCTCAATCATGCTGATTTTGCGTATAGACAAGGATTAATAAAAGAAAAAAGAATTGATGGTCTAATACAATATTTAGAGCTTGAACGAATATATATATACTGAAGTAGCACGTATTAAATTTCTTTCCAATCTTAATGAATAATTCTGCTCCCATATAGTTGCATTCTTATACATTATTTAATCTTTATGCAGACTGGAATCTGTTATGGCAAAAGGTATTACATCATATTTAGCCAATATAAATAGACAAAACTATAAATCCGTGATGGGAAGATGTATATTATTGCATATAATCATACTAGCTATATTGTCGTTTCTTGGTTTATTTAATTTTAATTTTGAATGCAGGCCTTAACTGAGGTACTTTGTTGGGTTGGCGCACTCTAGAATAAAACAATATGAAATGTAAGAGATATAGCGATATACAGACACTCTGAGCACAGGCTTATTAGAACCAATGCACCTATGATGTTTAACATGTGTTTGTATATTTGTACGTGTACATTACATCTAATACCTAATACTCAATAAACACAAGTATGATATCCTAATTGATGGGAAACTACCTTTTTCCAAAGCAGGAAATTTAATGCAACTACATGTTGATCGCACATTTTAAGGATAAAAACAGCAAATCAGCTTTAATTTCATAATTTATTCAGCGATTAGCATTAAGTAAAATCTTTAATCGCATTTTGATCGCTTTATTTTATTATTTACCGCTCAATGTATGTGTAATAGTAAACAGTCTGTTTTTAAATGTTAATTGCACCTACGATAATTATTTGAATATAAAAAAGAAGCGTACAGTCTATTTGCACAGTAGGTTTTGAGTTGTGCGTCAGTTTGCGTTCCAAACTATATAACTGACATGTCACGACAAACACGGAGGACGGTCCGCTCTGTGCATCAGTCAAGGTGAGATGGAAACCAAGACTTTCTACCCTACCTCAACCTTTGCCTTTCTTTTTTTTAATTTATCTGCAGTGCAGATTATACCCCCATATAACACTTCCTTGTAGTTTGATTAACGTTCAGTTACTAACAAGAGTAATTCTTGAATTGTTTGTCTTGGTGGAGATGCGGGATCTATATTATGTGTAGGGGTATATGAAAGGATAATTCCAAAAGAACAATAAACGAACCTGAATTGTATTTTTCCATATTTAGTCTTTTCTCCTTCATCCCATCATTACTTCGCTTCTTGGTGCTTTTTAATGTAACGGCTCCTTTAATCCTCTGTTTTATAGCTGAATCTTTTATGGTTTTATTCCTTCTTATTGGTTGTTCTGTGATATTTTATGAATATACTTACATTGCAATGACCCTACTCATCTTTTTTACCTTTCACGAAAAGAACATACTCTCTGTATATTCAATTATTTGTTTTCAAAACATGCTTATATTTTTTTATTCAATTGCTATCTTTCGCGATGCTAATACTTTTTCTGACACAACCTCTGCTATATAGTGATGAGGATATCCGTCTCACACAGACACAGAATACACAATTCAGCCAAAGAACCTCTAGAAGAGGTCGGCGTGAGGAAGATGAGGAGTGCACGGAGGGATCACACTCCCAACGAATCATACTTACCCAGGCGTCACAACTGTCACAGGTACATACTCTATGTTTCAGGAAAGCAGACATCTTTGTTTTTCTGTTTTTTGTAGCTGCCTATCTGGGGGACAGGTATATCTTTGTGATATTCTTACGGTCTGACATATGAATTGTTAGTGTGTTTTTTCATTTAATGCATTTATATGTTTTTTAACTCATGGTTGTGCATTACTATTTGTCTTTTTCATTTTCAGCATTCATACCTGGATTTTCTGGTATGTATGTATGTCCATTCCATAGAGAAGAGGAGAGGGGGAAAGTACTAGTTGATTACCTTTATTAGGTACACTTCACACACTTACATCTAGGCACACATACAGTTACCAAAATAGGTTTTATTATTTTCTACTCGTATACTATAGGTACACAATCATATTGACGTATCTCAATGCATATCCCCGCGCATACAAATACTCTAGCAATGTCCTCTCTCCCATCCATACTCTATATGCTCTTGCATATTATCCAAACCTATTCTCTCTTACTTGGACCCACATTAAAGTACATATATATATACATATAACCTTACACATGACTATACACGTCTTTATATCCATATACATCAAACCATATATATGCTCATATAGACTCACATATATTTAAGACAGTAACCAGTACACAGGCACAGAAGGCCATGGGAAAACTTAGTTTACAAGAGCAAACCGATAAAGCTACTGAAATCGCACGGTTTGTGCTATGTCGGGATAGTAAGAAGGTGCCAATTAGCCTGAAAGAAATTAATGATGCAGGTAAGTATTTTCTGCTGTTGTTTGATTTTTATATTGCGTACTATCTATAGGGTATAGTATGCGAATTAGATTGATAGTTAATACCCATAAGTATTTATTCTTCTTGCAACTCAGCATTTTTTATCCATTTATTTGCTGCAATATACATCGTTACAAGCTTATTCGTTCTATACTTACCACAATTGAAAATACTTTTTTATTGACCATTACCCTTACGCATACATAAATATAGTCTAATCCATAATCTATGTACCTATAACCCACTTGCCTCTTCCATCCTAAATGTTTTACATTATATCACTCTCTAGTATTATACCCGCCTTCTCTTATCCGTTATCTCTTTTATATTATATTAGCCTTAATCATTCTTGTACTATTCTTATTTTTCTTTTTTAAATCTCTTCATCTCCTAATGGATTGGTATCATGTAAAGGATAATTGAACCAATCATGCTGTAACAGGTATAATGTTATGAACTTATTAGTATGTTAATTTTAACATAGCAGGTTTGTCTTTATCATATAGATTATGTATCGTTGTTTGAGTTTATATTAACTAACAAGCTATTGCATTTACCATGCCACTCTCTAGACTCATACTACCCTTACTACGTATATTATATATATTATTCTGTATCTGGATTTACATTCCTAAAGACATATTGTCATCTTATCGTACATATAGACATATAGGCCTACGTAATAACAAACATGATTATTGCTGGGTTATAACAATTGTTTTCCTTACAGTAATGAAAGGGTCGAACAGCAAGGCTACTAAAGAATTAATCAATGAGGCCAACGTAATCCTTTTAGACATATTCGGTATGATCCTTATGGAGCTACCTCCTTCTGGTAGAAGTCTACAAGGTTATTCGAGTATTAAGGGCCCGTCCTCACGCAAATATATTTTAGTTAATCAGTTGCCGGAACGAGATCTCTGCGTAATTCGGGAGAGAGATCAACCACTTGCAGGGTTATTGCTGGTGGTGTTAGGATATATCTTCATGCAGGTATGATACCCACAGTGAGGGTGGGTTCGGGGAATGTGGGAGAATATATATACCAGTTGATGCGTATGTGTATATATTTGCGGCTTACAAATATATTGGTTTAAGCTTGCCTGTTGGCATGGGTATGCATTGATCTAATTGCATATACTATTTCTGATCGAAGGATATTTTCATGCTTTGTTTAGCTGTTATTAAATCCTGCCTACAAGGAGTTTGGCACATTGAGAAAAAAGAAATAAGGGAAGTGGTAGAGAATGGTAAATATGACATATTGCATGAATGGTCAACTGGTAGCAGGCTCAACGAATATGTATATATGAGCTAGGACCGATTACAATGATAACTTAGACTTACACACTACACACAAATTAACCCATTCACAAACATACATCTGACCCTCAAGCAAACCAAATGCATTGCCGAGCCTATACTATGGGAACATCTTAAGATGCTAGGAGTAGAGACAGGCAAGTCCCACCCTGTTTTTGCCCCACCTCCTGCCAAGGCCGATGATGCCATCAATGACCTAGTCAGACAAGGGTATCTAGATCGCCGTAAGGCCGACCATCCAGAGGTGTGTAAATCGGTTGTAGGTTGAGGAGTATATAGATTGGTTAATATTTTAAATTTCTTTTGATATTGGCTGGTAGAGTAGGTTCAGTAGTCAACCGAGTCATCATGAACTCCCTGCTCTATCACAGCATTTATGTTGTATGTTTGCTTTTGTAGCCTCCTGCCATGCTCTAATATCTCTATGTATCCATAGGAGGACACGGAGATATGGTGGGGACCTCGTGCACACTTAGAGGTAGACCCGGAGGGCCTTATAACTTGGCTGGCTGACTTATATGAGGTACAACACCAACCATACATCGCCCAGTACAGAGTGGATGTCATTAACAGGAAGGAGGCCGCAGACCATATTGCTGCCACACAGCAATCATAGGCCGTATCTTATTAGATGCTAATTATCCTTAATGCAAGATGATGGATGGTACTCTCCCTATAATTCAGTGTATTACCTAGATATTTTATCTTTGGAATGTAAAATAAACATGGTCATATATCTGACTAGCCGTATTAATTACAACCTGCAAATTGTTTGGAACAAGCCTGCGGTTCTATAGGGAGCCACATGATCAATATATACGCATTAAATAATATAGTTCCATTTACTATAATCAACACAATTTGAAAACCTAACGAAACCATTACTATCCATAAACCCACCTAAAAGATGTTTTCTAATTAAACAGCAATGCCAATGCTGAAGCCATGACAAACTAGGTTGGACACCTTAATTCTCTGAACAAAAAAATAATAATAATAATAAAAAACAAGCGTTTATTTTTAATATAAATTTAGTAGTACGAAGTCGCAACTTAGACATAGAACAACATATTTTAAAAAAAAATAGAACCATAATATTATATAAATATAATCAACCATCTACATTAACAGGCTCTGTGAGGTCTGACAGGTTATCCTCTCCTTTTCGAGCAATAGACTTGTAAGAACAGACACTTTTATGCGGAGGTCCGCTACCTGCTGGCGAAGATGCTCGTTCTCACTCAAGGCAGATTGCTCGCGGTCCCTTTTACGTTCTCTGCATTTTCTAGCACTCTCTCTGTTGCTATCTCTCTTGATCTGGGCCTCCGTAAGAGGCAGATCAGCCATGCGAGGTTTGGGCTTACGCTTTTTCTTCTTCTTGTTCTGCTCGGAAGCATCACAGCCATTAACATCTTTAAAAGGCCTCTTAGTAGATAGGACAGGAGAAGATTGGGTGGTCATGGGAGAACACAAGAGTGAGTCCATTGTACAAGAAGATATAATGGGAGACAATGACTCGGTTGAAAAAGACAGAGGTGACATGAGAGGCGAGCCCTGATAAGAAAGCCCATCAATCGATTGGGGGGACTCTGCCAGGGGCTGCATGACGCTCTCGAAAAACGCCGTAACAGGATCAGCAGGTTGGACAGTAGGAAGGAAACTCTGTGACATGTCCGATGGTGCAAAGGTCGTGCCAAGCGAGTCGTGAGTAACAAAATCAAGCAAAGGGAAAGAAAAGTCGGGGACCTGTGCCTTGATATCCAAGGCCAGACCACCCGTGAGAAAACTGGTGTTTATATCCATACTTAAGAGTATTTCTTAGAAACTTTTACTGTTTTTTTTTTTTTTTTTTTTAGGTTAAAAACCGGTTAAGTTTAAAAACCTATGTCAACTTATTCAAGGATAAGGACAAGGGAACAACGTTTGGGAATATGCTAACTGGTATGTTTCACTGCTTTGGCAGAAAACCGTAATTCTTTTAGGGGAAGGCATGTTTGATAATTTACTGGTGTAGAGGGTCGAGGAAAACCTAGACGAAAAGTGCTGAGCCGTTAATGTTAACTTAGCACTCCATTTTTATAATACACTCTCGCTTAAGAGAGGGTTTAAAAAATCTAAAAGGAAAAATACACATAATTACAAACTGTTGCGACTTAGTCAGCCGGCTGCATGCTATATACCAAGGGTGGCTTGCTTACTCCGCCCTTTGGGAATGATTATATATTTATATGCATGATTTTATTTGCTTTCTATATATATATATTTTAAATAGTTTAGAGAAATTGTATGGTTGGTTAAGAGTTAATATTTATATTTAATTGCAATTATAATGACGAGCCTGTCAATTTGGCAGAGTAACCTACCACGTGATATCAACCCTTTATGTCGAATCTGGCTCTTCACATTCAAGCTAGGAGCAAAGAGTTGCGTATATATATTGACTCGTCTAAGCCGTTTATCAGTGTCAAACAGTGCCATGATGTGCGCCGCCCTCTGAAATTTGAATATTTTGTTCACCAATCTCTAAAAGTCTAGTGACCATTTGGCACTATCTATCAGCAGTATGTAGTTATTTTAAACCTCTCAGACCAATAAGACCAATAGGCCGTAGGACACCCAACTACCAATTCATACCATTCACTTTGGATCGGAATTCAGACCTTAATCACTGGCTAATTTACCACGATTACCAACAATATTCAATAGCCCCTTAGAAAACTATATAGTAAAGTTATAAACAGATAATTCATCTCAAAAGTAAAAAGAAAAAAGAAAAAAAATATTCAGTTAAAAAATAGAAATTTAAGCTGATTATACATATTGAGTACTTGTAGCATATTCTGATATACAGGAAATCATATCTCACTACATGTTTTTTAATTTAATTTTATATCTCCGTCATCTATCTGTTGAGCCTTGTTATGCACAAATTATACTCTGACTTTAGAGTTAATTGTTGCATCGATTGCTAAGCATATCCTAATGGTAAATTTATACTCTGTTATCCAGAATAAAAAAATTTGTAAGCCCTTCCTTTAAGTACATTATGGAAGCCATTTTATTATTACTTTCGATTACGAATGGGTAACCAACCTATCTTTATAAAAATTACATCAACTTGGTGTCATCAGAGTTAGATGCAATTGGTTTCGTGCTTGAAAGAGAATATTGACCAATGGGAATGAACAATTAGAACTCGAACCCTCATTAGTTGTATACTGATAGCTTTGCAGATAAAGAATTACATTTACTAAATTTTGGAAATAGTATACCTTTTAAAAAAAATGATATTTAAAATTATAACTTTTAAAACAGAAAAAGAAAATCCACATTAATCCTATAGTTCATTCAGTGGGCCATATAGTCTGTTCTATCCTGGTTTAAAGTACGTGATTCCAACCTATTATTTCATACATCCAACTTATTTTGCACCCACTTACCTACGCCTGTTTTATCTGCACCTCTCTTAATATTATTAACGTGAGCAAACAAATAATCCCCCTATCATCTTAATATTATTATGTATAAATTAGCTTCTATCTTTCACAATGTCAGGTGTAACCTAAAACCTATACCTATATTGAATAGTATTCATGATTAATAACTACTAGCTGCCTAATATGGCTAATTTGAATGACAGGTACTGCTTTTGACTGGCGTCCTGGGATATGTTAAGGTAATAAAAGCAACGTTAATGGCTCAAAAGAGCTTTGTCTCAAATCTATTATTATTCAATGCAGTTCGGAATGATAAGAGTTTAACTATTTATAGCGGACTTCTTTATGCCTTTTATTGGATTATCTAATATTTATAAACTTTGTTTTTACATACAGTGGTAAGAATTAATTCAAAGATAATAGAAGGATTGATTTACAATAATTAGAACTATGATTGATACCCGTCAAAGGATCTTCAACTATTGGAGGCAATGGGTAATGGTTGGTCCTGGGAGAATATAACAGATCATTTGTGTGATAATAATTACGGGAGTACTGCTCTGGAGCATTCACCGAGGGAAATATTTATTGGCTTCCCTCAAAATTCCAAAACGCTTGAGACTAAGCCCTTCGTATTTCATTGATTCACTACAACTACTAATCGCATTATAGGATCTCATGATACTCGAGCTTCTTACTAGTCTGGAGCGCCAACTGCAAAAGTGATAAAGATTTATACCCTAAGCGCATTATGTAGTTTGTTTAGGTATTTTTGGAAACATGATCTGACCCGGATCGAAGAATCGGCCGCTGTGGAATGAGTGATGTGTGCATGTTGTATGTGACAATACAATAATATTTGCGGGGGTTTGTTTCCTCTCATGTTCGGTCATGGTCTCTCTATATAAAGCTAGTTATGTTTTATCTCTGCTCGGGAGCCCGCTGATTAGATTTGGATTATTTAGCTTTGATACCTCTGGCTGGTTAGCCTGGTGGTTGGTGTTTTCTAATTGTTTGCGTGTTTAAAACTGTAAAGGTAAAGAATACTAGCACGGCCAAAAAAAATTTTATACATAAACCACTTAAATAGCCAAGAGTTTTCACCAAATATGTCAAAGCTTAGGTTATATGCTATTCCTCACTCCTGATTGATTCAGATTCGATATCATCATTGGTATAGTGATGTGCTAATGGTTTATGCTTCTATTAATAAGGTTATTTGCAATAAAGTTATTAAGAAAACACCACTACTTGTTACCTTTATAATATTTAGAAGTCCTAATGTTAATATATATATATAAATCTAAGTAAACTACTGCATATAATGTGCTTAATATAATGTATAAATTGTTTTCCCTTTTGGGGTTGATGCTCCAGAATTGTAAGAACCTTGAGGATCATAAGATCACATGATGTGCTTGATAGTTGTAGTGAATAACGTGAGCACTTGAGAGCGTGACTGCCAGTCAAAACAATTGCTTTCAACGCCTCCTTAGGAACGATTTGCATAGCAGGATGTGCACAAAAATTAGGGTTCATACATTTTGATAAGTTCCTTGGCCTACTTGTAGTTTGTTGGTGACATTTCCTTAGTAAGGGAGTCAACAGCCATGAGGCTGAGAGGGCATGTTAGAACTTATATCTACTCATTAGTTACACAGTCTCTGATGTACCAGTACTTTACCTTAATATGTTTGGTATCTGTTACGACCGGAATTTCCAATCGGAACTCGCTATCAAGGATTTATGATTAGACAATCTGATCACAACTGTATCTTTAAGGATGCAGGTTTTCCCTATCAACCATATGGTATATTGTTTGCCAGAATGTAGTTTGGCATATCTGGCATTAATCCTAAGACAGTCTAGAATGGATAAAGTGTAGGAGATTTACTGACAGGTGGCTGACGTAGTAAAATATTCACTCTTCATGGTGGATAGTGAGGTTATACTTTGTTTCTTTGAGAGCCAGGATATCAGTCTTCCAGCAAGATAGATGATGTAGCCAGAAATACAGCGTGAAGTCCTAGGGTTGGCTGCAAACTAAGCAGTTAATGTTAGAGGGTTACTCTCATATTTAATACACTCATTGGCAGAGGTCTTTAGGTATTAAAACGATATGTAATAGTTCCGGTGCCTTGTATCCAGATTTTTGGGGCTCCAATTCAATATTGTTTGGAATTATTTCTTGCTGGGTTAGTAATAGAGACAGGGCTTAGCTCTGATTTACTTTTAATAGAAAGATGAAACGATCTTAATATAAGAGAAGGAGACGTATGACGGCTCTATCCTCAGCTGTCTATAGTATTCTTCTACAAATTGAGGAAAAACTTTTGCTTTATTCTGCTTAGGGGCATTTTTGGTAATAAAACAGTATGAACAATTAGTGAGAAGAGTTATGGTTGGCTATAGTAATAGTTATTATTACTATTGAAAGTACCTAACCAGCTCTCACTATTTTTAATAGAAAAAGATTTAAACATTGATGTAAATAATCAAGTACCAACAAAAAACCATATATTACAATAGTATATAGGCCAAGTACCTTCTAACCATCAATAAGAATATGTATATAGGGTATAGTTAGCAAATTATAAGAAACGTGTTACAAGATCGTTAACTCTGAATGAACACAGTTGAAATTGATTTTGTCGATACATAGTCTGCAAGCATTTACATTAGTGATCGGGTAATGAGCCATTCAGATAAGGAAACAGCAGTATAATCTTATCGAGATAAGATCATATATTCCTAGTGGGTCTCCGTTATCTTTCATTAATTGTATTAGCCAATAATGATATTTATGATTGGTTCCATTTAGATTATTGAACACACTGATACGGTGTGTGAAACAAAAACATAACACCCGCAATAAAACGAAGCATAAAAGAAAACAAAAAAAAAAAAAAAAAAAAAAAAAACCC
>NAOQ01000019.1:252088-281569 GCA_002751075.1 Ichthyophonus hoferi
GTTGCATTACAGAACAGGTCATCTATAAATAATTTACGGAAAATAAACACATAATTGGTTAGTAAAAATTAATAGAGAAACACCTGATAGAAAAGTTAGGTGTAGGGCTTAGGATATGATTGAAATTCTGCTGCTGCTGCTCCAGTCATAGCTTTTGCTTCTGGGTCTCTATAATCAGCATTTCCTTGGTCACCAATCCTGCATACCCCACCCTAATTAATACATACAACACTGCCTCCCATATGAGGTGCACATGCATACATATATTTTAAAATGTAAAAGTACTTGCTTGTATGGATAAATTAATGAAAGTAAAGATGAAAGTGGGAGAGAACGATAAATGTAATTATGATTACCTCGCAACTGGCCAAACCGAGTGACTAAAACAAAGGGCGTTCGTAACATAGTAAACAGGTAGTGCAGCTGTGATAGTGCCATGTGCTCACCCACCTGGGACAATAACAGTGAAAAAAAAAAAAAAAAAATTCTTCATGTTTGTTCCTTTTTTATTCTCAAATATTTCATAGCGGATCTACCTGTATGTCATTATAGTTATTTAATCATTAATCATAATCATACATTTTCCGCCTTAATATTACTAGTGGTCAAATTTCTTCAGGCTACAACTTTCACCCAACACATGTCTCCAACTAATATCCACGTCCTAGCCGTGTACACCTCAGGTTTTCCTAGGGTGTTATGTGCGTGGAAAGGGGTTATAGATCATACGTTTTACAAATAAAATGTATTCAAATAACAATTGATTTACGACCGCAAAAAAAAAAGTAGTATACACAATTTATTTGGAATGTGTATTATTTCTACTTATATGTTTATAGACATGTGCCATCTTATGCTTGTTCACACACCTGTGGGTATAGATGTCCACTTACACGAGTATATAAATTGATAGACATAAGGGGACTTAGTGATAGAGCTATATTGCATATGTAGGCATACAAAAAACACACTCAAAGCTAATCAGACAAAAACATATGTATAAAATCACCGGCAAAACCGATATAGAAAAAGAGAAAATGAAGATGAAAGAGATAAACAAGCAAGAAAAAAGAGGAAGGCTAACAAAAAAAAGAGATAACGGAAAAGAAAGAAAGAAAGAAGTAAAAGGGACAAAGAGTAACCTGAAGTGGTGAGAGATCAATAAAGTTCTGAAGGTCCTGGTAGAGGTCAACCTCATTAAAAAGTTGATGGATACTATCCTGTTAGGAAAGCATCATATTAGGTTTTAATATAATATTCATGCCACCACATTAAAGAGGTCCTTAGAGGACAGGTTTATATTGTTTAGCACAAATTAGGATTGGAAAATACAATATTTATGCCTACATATACTTTTTACATTAGTTTTTTCACTTTTCCTTTCCTTCCACGTCCTACCGGTTATACATACTTGGGAAAAATTAAAAGACACGAGCTATTGACTTAGATCCCGGTTAGTGCACCTACATATCCATCTGCTTGCATCTCTACACACTCTTATACAAGAGTGCATAAAAGAAGGATATAATAATAAATACCCATACCCATCCACGCAGATGAACAACATACCACAGGAATATTATAGGCATTTGTCCCTGAGCGAGACTTGAAGGGAGATATACCGTTTTGATGTAGCTGTATTATATATACATACAGTACAGGTGAATGAGTAGCGTACAGATGTTATGTATTTGTTAAAGATCATTTTATTGTACCATTTTATCATATTTATTTGAATGCTTGTAACTTTTGACATTCTAAATAATATTTGGCAGGGAACACTTTGTTGTTTCTTATACAACCAAGGACTTTATTCATGGATAGCTGCAAAATAAAAACAAAAAAAAACAGGAAGAAGAAGAAAATGGTTCCAACTTTAAAGAAACATCCAATATATATATATTGTTTAAAGTATGGAAATAGAGATAAAGAGATACAATGAGATGTATACGTGAACTAATGCAGTCTATATTAGGATTTCATACAGAGAAAAGGAACATATATACATATAAACACCTATATAGTGACAGATGCCAAATAGGACAATAGTTCCATATGTTTATATATATATGTATGTATACATAGAAATGAATATACATATTTACGTATCTGTACATATAAATGCATAGTTGTTTATGCACCTATGCAAAACCATTATTTTTTTATAGGCAACAATAACAAACAATATAGCATACAACATACATGCATACACATACATGTATCTGTGTTGTTGGTTCATTGCTATCTCTCCAGAAATCTAATCCGGCAGGAATGGTATCTTTACTTTCCTTATGAGGGAGACCATTTTCTTGTACACCCTCTGTTACTATGAGTATCGTGCTACATGTTAGGCCTATGGTCAGGTTATGAACGAGGCCTCTTATATGGAACATCTAGAAAAATATTACCGGAGACATAAATCTAAATACTAATTGCTGGAAAGGATGGATTTATGTATAACATTAAATATTTTTAATTAACTTAGGCAATTCTTTTTAGATATTTACAAACATATACACGCGTATACCTACACTGGACTTTGTGTGATTCCCATAGATAGGACACAGAAACATAAGAATACAACATGCATACCATGCAAGCCTTACCATCGCGAGTAACGACGTCTTCTTTCTCTTGTTTGATTAATAGGTGCATATCATTTCCACTATAAACTGTGTTATTATTGCTATTAAGATTATACATACTAGCAGGCCTTGGTAACCCCCGACTATCTATATTCTTATCACTATGCCTATTCAACCGTTTCTTCCTTTCGTCATTACCATGACTACCGTTATTATGAGAGCTGTTCCTTACAATTACGCTCTCCTTTGAATGCTGGGATGTGGTTCTACGGATAACTGTATCAGGAGCATTAAAACACCACATATCAATTGACTCATGTCCATTAACCGTCCTACAATGTACAAGGTCCATTTCATTATCTAGTAGTTCCATATCATCTTGCTCAGTGACACATGTAAGTTCTCTTTGTGTGGTGTGTGACCTGACCATTCGTGTATTATCCCTAACCCTGTCTGAACCACTATGATAGGGTACATGTTTTGACTGACTTGTATTGGCCTTATATGTTGAAGTAGATGTGCCATGCAATAAAACATTTCTTAGAAATAATCTCATGTAGGTGGGTAAGCCGGTGGGTTTATGTTTATCCCTGGTAGGGGTACCAGGTTTTGACACGTCTATAACGGAGAATCGTCCAGACATTGTCTTGGAGACTGGTTGTGGGGCTAGGTGAGGGTCTATCTCTTTACTTCCATCTTCCACATATGAGTCTCTAGTGGCGATTGTAGTGGTGGAACAGTAAGAGTGTAAAGGTAATGATGGAGATGATAGAGATGTCACCACTATATCATTGTCTGCAGTAGTGCTGAATGACTCGCCCCTGCGTGCATTGTTGTCTTTATATTGGCTATCATGGGATGAAGGCTTTGTGTTGAAAAATAACCCCTCGTTACATCCAGAACTGAGGAAGGTCCCTATGTTATTAATAAGTTGCAAGACAATAGCACGGTTATAATTGGGGAGACTTAAGATAGATTAACTATCATGGTTTTTCTTATAAGTTGTGCGGACTCAAAATGCTAAGGTAATGCAAGGAATTAGATCTTACCTTAAATGCATGCTTTACTTATGAATATAAGTGTAAAAAGAACATACATACAAAAATTCCCAGAGAAAAATAAATAAACAAAAACATCACTTTAATTGAAAATAATAATAATAACAGATGAGAAATGAGCTTAGATAAGGAAAAAAGATAGGCAGGTTGCAGGAAAGAGATGTAATACACAGAGAAGGAGTGTGGACACTATAGATGGAAGGGGCATAGGTGGGCGATGAAGTTAGAGTTCGTAAGGTTTATGGGTACAATACAAAGGGTAGAAGGATAGTAAAACCAAGTAAAGGAAAAAAGAGTACAATGTTAAAGAATATTGGAAAAGAAGTGAAACTCCAAACTAATGTACATATACATATATTTGATACACCGTAGCTTTCATGACTGGTTACCCTCACCTCTATGCGCGAGTGTGCATAATGATATCCATGTCATATATCATATCAAAACATATTAATTCACTATAGTTAGTATTCTACCCAGTTACACAAAAAAAACAATTGTTCACTGAACTGCTCCTTTAGTAATACACACACGCATCTACTTTGTTCTATATTAGAGTCAAGTTTCCTCCAGAGAAATGATTGCTATTAAAGTCTTGTATTCTACTAAGAGTTATGTAACAAACTCAATTCAGCGTTCACATATTCTCCTATAGAAGCATAGCTTCTACAACTTTTATCACTACAATAAAATCTGTCTCTATATAAGAGGTATAAAATATTTATTTTTATTTAATTCATTGGCCTTAGCCATAATATAATTGATGTTGAGTTACCATTATAACTTTATTAATTTTATTAACATACCAATTATGGATTATGCCATTTAACATAGAAAGAGCTAATGGCCCCACAACATCAACACATTTTAGCATTTAGATATATATCCGCTCTACATACGCAACAATACCCATTGTATATTTACACAAAATAACCTTGAATCTAATTGAGGTGTAGCCTTGTAACGTCTTATTCTCAGACTATCTGCAAGGAGCATACATATTTTAGCAGTTATAGTGTAAGCATTACATCACCAATTTTGTTTTCTCTTTCTCTTTCAAATTCTTATTCCAGTTATCTTATTCTTGTTATTATTATTATTACATTATTAATCAACCCTTTCAAGTTCTGTTAAATCAACCTAACTATCTCTCTCCCTCTCTGTATAACCTTTCTGTGTCATTTACTGATAAGCAAACATAGATTTGAAATGAGAAGTCGCCATATATTTATGTGCATAGTTGGCTTTCCAGATTAATCTTCTGTTTTAATAGGAAGATATTGTCATACTAAACCAAGAATACAAAAAGGTTCATCTACATTTTAAACCGAGACAATTAAAATAAAGGTGCCATTAGGTTTGACTTAAGGTGTATAATTATCTGCCTCAGGAACCATTACAACAAGTGTAGACTGATATATATATATAAATTTAAGGTAAATAAAAAGGATAAGGAGGGAGTTAGAAGAGGAGGGATAGGATATATATATATGGAGTAAAAGAAAGAAGGAGAGAGGAAAGAAAAAGAGAAAAGCATGCAACACCACACCTTGGGACGAATGGCCATTAAATAAACATTCATTACTCTCACCCCCACATGATTTACTCAGAGGAAACTGCCTTACAGCTAAGCGCGGGGTAACATGGCCCTAATCATATTTAACACGAAACACAGCCCGTCCCCGACTATAAGTCAGTGGTATAACTTGATTGTAGCTGATATATCCTTGCACTTTCCCTTTTGGTGAGTTAATTTGGCCGTGAAATTCGTATTCTTCTACCTTTATGGTGTATCTATTTGCTTATATATGACTACATATTTATCTGGCCACTCATTCTTGTGGTTTTATATTTTCCACTTTAGCCTCAAGGTATATATATATACCTACCCAACACCCAAAGGTACATTCCAGACGCTATTGTATGCACATTATTAATACATAGATTAATATATTTATATTATGTCAAGATTCATACTTACATAGAAACCCATCAATATGCATCCGCTCACATATATATACGATACGTACACACACATTAGTTCATATAAATTTTGACCCCTATTTCTATACGCAATACTCTATCTACATCACCCACCACTTTTAGACTCTCATTAGAGGTTGTATCCGTAACAGTTTGGGAACGAGAAAGGTCAGCCAAGCTAAGGCCTAATGGGGCAAGGGCAATCTGGGTGCAAAAGGATAACATGGTACGTAGGGATAACCTATAGATATATATAGTGAAGGTATATATTAGAGTGTTTGTGCATGACTTTGTACGTATGATTATATATGTATTAATGTGTTTATGCATTTATTTGTATATGGGTATACATATTAACATAAACTATGCCATTTAGGTTTCTAGAGTATATTTCTGTACACATCGGCTTGTACATACATAGATTTTTATATATATTTATGCACATTAGTTATGAGGATTTATGTCATGCATACATACACAGACACACACACATATGTACAGGGCTGACCAATATAATGCACGTTATATATATATATATATATATATATATATACTGGTTGGCCTATCCACCTACATCCCCGTAATACAAGAACACCCAAGTTCATTTTTTTTTCTATCATATCATATTAACTATATGCATTATATCAACTCTTTTCAGACCAGTTTTCTCTTACTGTATTCACCTATCATACCTCTTGTCCATCTCATGGTATCCAATCACCTTTAGGTATGCCTCAACCAATCGTTCTAGTGACTCTCTAGTAACTATACCCAATAGGAGTCTATTGTCAAAGTTGTCCACCAATGGGAACGATTCCATATGACTAGAGTCAGAAGTACGTAGAAGTTTTACTAGTTTATAGTAAGTGGTGCGCCGCTCCTAACACGATCAACATGTATGTATATGTGTATTGTATGTGTATGGGAATAGCAAGTGGGGATGGAAAGAAATAGTACATGTAAGTATGTATGTCCGATGTATGAATGCGCAGAAATAAGCAAATAGGTATTCCACTAAGGCAGTAAAGTAGAAAAACAAGTACTAATACATATCTATATGCATAGGATTGTTCCACAGTGTGTACATACTGTTTTATTGTTTTAAGAAGTGAATCAATCAATTTCTGTTTAGGAACTCTTTGTTTTTTAATACATGAAAAGTTTATTATGAAGTATTCCAATCTCATATTTTGAAACCAATTATCAAACAAACTAAATTAATATTGATACCACTTGGCAGTGGTGACTGGGGTGGTTGTGTATAAGGGGAATAATGGAGTTTAGTTGGGGTACTATCCTATATACAATGTCTAGAATACACATTAGTACATATGCCATACCACAGATATATCTAGAGTAAAATACAAACCACACAGGCCACGTTCTGGGCCATAATGTCCTTAGCTTGAGTGTTTTTAAATGTACAAGCTGGGAGATAGGGTAGTCCTTTTGCCTTCCTGAGCATCGTGAAGATATCATCTGTCAATAGCTTGGCTACCATATAGCCTATATACATATATAT
Source organism: Ichthyophonus hoferi (assembly GCA_002751075.1). Classification (NCBI taxonomy): domain Eukaryota; class Ichthyosporea; order Ichthyophonida; family Ichthyophonidae; genus Ichthyophonus; species Ichthyophonus hoferi. The sequence goes on from NAOQ01000019.1 coordinate 259,237, forward strand.
GTGTACATGTATATGTATACGTAAATATATAATGTGTATGTAGGAATGGATGCATTATTGCCAGAAAAGGGTGAAAGTGTATGAGTATGTATACCTGTATGAGGGTATTCAACAGGATGACAGCCTGATTTATATAAAATGTAACAGTTATGTCTGTCTCACCCACGAGATATGTGCTATGACAGTTTCGTATTATAATGCTTAACGTTTTAACCGTACCATAGACGTATAGCATCAGTAATGAACCCTTCAATATAAAAGCATTGGTAGATACACACACAAATAGAGCTAAGTCTCAATATAAAATTAACACAGTGAAAATATAGCATGGCACATATCTTTACATATCTACAAATATGGATAAATTATATATTATTAAATCAACAAACATACCCATAGCCCCCAGCTGTATACCTGAACACTACAGCTCTATATCCATACTCCTACTCTATTTCATAAACCATTTCCCCTTTGGACAACATGCCAGGATACTAACTTATCACCGTAGCTACTAGAACTGGCCCAATATACAGTATGAGATTCTGAGTGATTTCAAATGCGATTACAGCACTAGAAAGACTACATGTGCCACCTGCGGTAAAGGCTGCAGCCCCAACTGTAGCATACCTAAGACGTTGGGTTAGTCAACTATGGATATATATTGTAGTTAGATATATTAGACATATAGGAACATATATATCCATACACGGATATATATATATATATATGTACATATATGCACACATACATACACGCATATGTACACGTAAATATGAACATACATAATACTCGACAGAAAATAATATTGCACAAAAATACGCAAGGACCATAATGAAATCCAATGTTGAGAAAAAATAAAATTAACAAAAACATTATGGCCAAGGACCCTGCTTTATTTGCAAACGATAAAGCTAACTAGATAGACACACTAATCATGAATGCATATTGAATTTGACTTAAAATAGGTATAAGTACAGGCTTATGAAAAATACCATATATGTGCATGTATATGTATTATATATATAACTATAGTGCGTTATATTTCTAAGTATAATACATTATATATATATGTATATGTATATTATGTTAAATACACATAGTGTGTTATGTGTATATGTATAAGGCATTACATATATACGTATATATAAATATAATATAAATTATGTATGAATATAAATATAAGTTATACATGAAATTCAATATATAATATTATTACAAATAAGTTGTAATACATCTATGTATGTGGTATTATTTATATCAATATAATGTAGTATATGCAGATCGACCTCCACTGTTTTTTTAGGACTAACCGACCTGTTACTACAATTAAGACTTACATTCCTGGAAGTATTCCATGATTTGGAAATGATAGAACCAAAACCTCACTGTACGGGCAAGGCAAGGATGAGAAAGGGACTGTATCTATCTGTATGTATCTCCTACATTACTCCATTACCACTTTCTCTCACATATAGATGCACTTAAATATATATATTCACCAAGATACATATGCAGGCACACACATATATGTACATATGCCTATATCTTCATAATCACGTAATCTACGTACGTATACGTACACACATATCTACCTCTTCCTCTTTCTATATATCAATTGAGGTATATCATTATCAAATAATATATGTATTTATATAGATATACACGTATGGGCGCATAGTTTTATTTTATGGGTATATTTTATCTATCTTTAAAATCTTTTCTCCCTCTCTATACCTATTTAACATCTTTTCTCTGCCTTGGCAATAGTAATTTGCAGCAGAGTGGTGGATACATTACTGTCAAAAGTAATCATTCAACATCAAACCAAATCTCCTCTATTATTTATATCTGCCTAAATGACCATGCCATGCATGTGTGCCAATGGTGTAAACCACCCATGTGCGCACTATGTCATCTACTGAAATAGCCTGGTTAAAATCAAATACTTAAAAAAATCCGCAGACCCCACTTCTCACACTATCTTTAAATATACCTTAAGTATAACATGAACACATTGCAGTCACACACACACAGTTACATCTAATGCATACCCAAATAAACGGCCCAATGTTGCCCCCATAGCAAATAAAGGAATAAATACGCCCGAGGGCACCTGCCACGGTGTAGGGGTTTAGTTATATATATTGCTTAGTGGAGGACCTATAATATCACATGTTCAAATTTCTAGTTATGCTGATACGGTCAAGTAATGAGCTTTTCCTGATGTTTATATTGTGTGCTCTATTATGACTATTGTAGCTATCTATTTACATTCTTATCTTCCTTAGGTGCATACATTTGCTTCTTTTTTTTTAGTTATATTGTGAATGTATTAGAAGTCACAATGAATATAGTTTGATGTAATCATTATTTGTTATATATGATATTGTAAACAACATACATTATTGCTTTGGCTTACAAAGTAATTAGAAGAGGATAGTGAAACCTTATTGTTTTATTCCAATATAGTTCGGGAAAGGAAGTATGAAATAAACAAACTACAACATAGTCACCAGAGAGCAGGAAAAAATTATTTAGACAGACAAGAAAAAATACAAACATAAAATACAAGCGGCTTGGGAAAGAAAAAAGTTATGTAAAGATAGTAATTGATTTACAACAAAGCAGTGCTATGGCAAGAAAAAGAATAATAAAAATAGAGTAATAGTAATAGAGGCATAGTAGCTGAGTAATAGAAAAACTGAGAAATGTAATAGACATAGACAGGAGAGAACATCATGCATAGCAATAAAAGTATATTTAGACTAATAGTGATATGCATGAGGGGCGAACACCCACAGCCAGAGTGACTGTTACACCAGTCAGTAGTAGGCGTATGACAAACAAGACAGGTAGGTTTATATATATACTTCTATTACACCAGTCATCAGCGTTTAAGGTTCCTGATGGGGCCGTGCAGATATCCTTCCTGTTCAGAAGTGGGATAAGTACAAGAAGTATAGCACTGCATATTAGACAAACCTCCAATAGATTTGCAAATACACATACATACGCACATATATACATATATACATATATACATACATATATGAACCTATGCATACACCCATACATGCACTCATACGTATATATATATATATATATATATACATATGTGCATATGTGCGTACACACATACGCATATATTGTCATGCGAATATTCATTTCTATAGAAGCACATATATATAATATCCACACAAATGAGCACAACGCTTCATCAAGACACTAACACATTATTGTAAATGTGCATATCTAACCAATACAGATTGCAATACACCAGGTACGTTACCACAGCGGCCTACTAATACTCATACCATCACTTGATATATATTACAATTAAATGACATACGTTTATTAAAATTTAAAATTCACCGTCATCATCCTCCACTGGTACACTCTTTCTATATTGTAGATTTTAATTAACTTACATGTAAAAGAGATCATGGACTTGCTGTAGCAGGTTTAATTGCGAAAAACGTCCCGGAAAAAAAAATAGTGTGCTGGAAATAACACTGACCCAGCCCTAGATAGAGGGAGGCGGACTTAGTCATAGTAATAATAATAGTAGTAATGATAATGATAATGACTGCAAGGTCTATATACCCATCTACCCTAATCCACCCGACCTCAGTTCTCTTCCACCCTTATAGCCTAGAGACTATATCCTATAGGTGGCTTGACCTCTGTCCTTTTTATTACCCGCAATGTTCAAACTACAAGATACGAACATATATATTAACTATAACCATCTCTTCTCTTCAGTGTGACCTCTCATTGAAATTCAACAACTTTAATGTACACACACTATGTTTATTTATGCAGAATTCATATTAATATATACCTATATATATATATATGTGCATATATCTACAGGGGTATATCTTTAGCCTCTAAAGAATGAAAACAGTTTTAATGGAGATATCTATCTATGCTAGTTATTATATTTTCTCAATGGCAATAGTGCACATATTAATTGACACAGACTATCGGAAATATACATGTGTACTGGGTTTGTAAATGAAAAAGGTGAGATAAATAAATAGAGTAAAATAAAAATAAATCAAAAAAGAAAGAAAGAAGAAACTATATTGGAGGTTAATACGAAAGAGTGTAGGATAACATTAGAGGAAGAATAGAGAGTGAAAGAGAAAAAAGAAAAAGAAAAGGTAGGCCTGGAGAGAATAGATACATAGATATATAGTTAATAGAAATGGATAGTATATATAGTATAGAAAAAAATATAATTATTAGAAATAGGCAGTAAATATATAGTATAGAGAGATAGAATTAATAGAAAAAAATAGTATATATATAGTATCGAGAGATGATATTAGCGGAAAGAGATAGAATACATATAATAAATATAGAGAGAATTAATAGAAATAAATAGTATACATACTGCATAGAGATACGGGTTTCCTACTCGAAGCGCCCAAGTAGGTTCTGCACCTCCATATAGGCGGAAGGGCCAGCGCAACAGGACAAATTCTTGCTTCCAACGTATAAGTTTGATCCATTCTCGTGTATAAACACAAAAAATGGCTGCCTGCCAGAGACCTCTTATTTTATTGCAATGCACAAACCACACCAATTCCCCTTCCATGTCTCACTCACCCCCCTATATAATCTTTCTATTATATTTGCTCTTTCACGGTTGATCTTGGCTCTCATTACACCCTTTCTCTCACTGTGTTTTTATTCTATATAAGTATTACTACCCTTTCTCCCACTCAAGCTACACATATATGCAGCACACATGCATATGTATATGCCTTATCTGAGAACATCTTGAGATATATATACATCTATCCCCAGGAGTAATAAACCACAAGTACTCACAAGTGAACAGGCAAAAGTAGTGCAAAATTACTAAACCAATTTTTTTTAAAGTAATAAACTAAGGCATATACCGCAATATTAAGTTGATAACAATAAAAGGAGAAAACTTACCCCTACGCCACATAGGGCACCTAGTGCAGCAAATGCGATATACTCCAACCTCTGTGTACAGATTAGTTCCAGTTATTATAGGATAAAGTGTGTGCCAAATAAACTTAGATCATTTATACTGCTAGTAGTAGGTCCGCTGGGAATAGTTAAACTTATAGCTTATAGAAGACGGCTATTATAACTAAACATTTTTGTACACTTAGAAGCCAGCAGTATAACTGCCTACAATCTATTCTTTGAGAAATTACAATTAACTGAAAGGGTTAGTTGAGTACGTTATAATTCTGGGTTTATGGTAAAGTCATGATTGATCCTTTGTAGGTATAAGATACATATATATATATATATATATAGTATTTGTAGGTCGAAATGGGCTTTAGGAGGGAAGCCTCAGTGAAGAAATAAATTGCACATAAGCCAATCAAATGAGGAGTGGGATATGCCTTTTAGAGCATATCATGGGAATTCAACCAATAGCTTTCGCATAGTGCATATTGTTGTGTAAAGGGCTCATAAGAACCGTATACATTGTGTGGTATATTATTATAGCACACAGATCTATAACACGACCTATGACAATGAGGTCAGGGTCAATACCTTACAGGGGAGCACCATAGGATGATGAGATGGTGAAAGGGGGTATGTACGTAGCGGCCATAATAAATTCAAAACATTTAGATTGGAAAGGATACAAACAACTATTTTTACAGGTTCATTTACACCATACATTATTATGAGCATAATCACAACACAGTAAAGAAAAACCAAGTACATTAGGAAAACGGGAGTGTTAAGGAGCTTTCGATTTCTTTTTTTAAAGGGTGAAATCTGTACCCACATGTATATTGTAGGTTGGAGGAACAACAATAAAGAGAAGAGAGTGCTCACGGACCATATGCCACACAAAGGCACCTGTAACCCCAGTCATTAATCATTAGATTACTGTCAAGCTAATACTGATGTTTGCTACCCAATATAAGGGACTATTCCTATACCAATTCCAGGCTTTAACAAGTAACCAAAACGACACTATTAGGCAATGATATGATTAACAGGTCAGTCTTTTAGCAATAGATCAAATACCTAAAGATTATCCCATTAACAAACACATACGTTTCGTATTCTCTTAGGACTCTAATTCATGTTTTATACGCAAGAACACATCCATAAATGCAGGCATATAAGCCTAATCAAGTATACTTCACATACAACATTACATTATCACTATCATCACACTTATACTCACCTACATGCACCCATATGCATACATATATACTTATATATATAATAAATACATAAATACATACATACATACATACATACATACACACATACATACATACATACACACATAAGTACGTACGTACATATATATATATACACACACACATACATACATATATGCATACATTTACATACATCGGGTCCCATAATACGTAAATCTACTCAGGCAGAAATTGACATTGAATTAAAGAAAAATATGACATGATGCAATAGACACCTACTATTATCAGAACGTATTAACTCATAGAAATACACACAGACATACCCGACACGGCAGCAACTACAGACTTGACATATGCGGAGAGCATGTAGTAGATGGCAGTCACTTCAATGCTAAACAGTACACCTCCTATGGGGGTTCCAAAAGTAGACGCTACCCCCACGGCAGTTGCAGCTGATAATATCTGTTCACTGTGTGTGTAGCCATTATAAGAGTTATGATAATGTTTAAAAAGTATAGTCAACATAATCATGTATGCCTTTAATAGAGTCTACCTTACCATTTCATTGCAATGATTTCAAAATCCTTTTATCATAGTATACTGGTAGGTTATTATATATATCAATGTGGTAAAAGCTGAAACAGTTGGTCTGGTTCTTTGTAATTTATAATAATCTTGTCACAATATCACAAACTATGAGATGGCAATAATGAAAATAAATAAATAACATAAGAAAGAGAGGATACAAAAAAGTGACAAGAGTGGAAGAACAAAAGGAAAAAGAGAGGTAAAATTATAATGGAGGAGAATGGAGAGGGTGTGGAGGAGAGTTTATAGTCAAGAAACCAAGGGAATCATTACCGGAGATATTGTTTGTAAGACCAATTTTTGAAATTTGGAAGACGGAGCATTTGCCATGCAATGGCAGCCGCTGTATGTACAAAGGCTCCTTCCTATGTGATATGGTCAGAGCATAGTCTATCTTAGGCAGAACACCGTACCTTGTATACTTGATTGTGGGTCACAGAAGGTTTGATTTTATATAGTGAAAATAATAGTATTATGCTTTATTATGGGGTAGCTAATATCTTCATGAGTTGCACATAATATATGTGCGCCTAACCAGATGTAGTTGGCACCTAGGATGAACAAAAAATCACAATCAACAATTGACTGCATGTAAACATGTAAAAATATACTGTCAAATTGTATTAACCTTTAAATAAATAGTTTAGTTCAGTCCAATCGATGCAATTGTTGATAAAACAAATTCCAGAACACTATAAACACACTGTCGCCATAGCTTAGTATGTGAGCAGTTAAAGTAATAAAGATATAATAAATGTAATAAATACTTCATAATGCAAATTAAAAGATCCTGCTATGCTGTATGAACTTGTTTACAATCTAAACATTGTTTTTTCCGCCAATCAAGTTATGTTGAATAACTTATTTAACCATATTTGAGCCATAATTCCTATTGGTTATTTTATTATTGTATATTATCTATTACCATTAGGCGTATACAAAGGCGGAAAAATACCCATTCAAGATTACAATAATTCAAGTATATCTGTCTTAAGTGTAAAAAAGTTATAATTTTTCATCAACTGTAGGTGTGATGAAAGAGCTATATAGAGAAAGAACATGGTAGACATAAAATAGTATACTAACAAATCTATATACCCTGTGTATGTATAGTGTTGAAAAGAATAAAAGTGTTTGTGTTTAAAAATAAACGGAAAGAAGGACACAGAATGGAAAAAAGCATAATAAAAGTGTAACATATACCATTCCAGATGAGAGACCAGAAGCTATTACACCAATAAGAGCCAATGATTTTGCGATCAATGTTCTGTATATATTATATTACGTCATTAGTAAATGGATATAATACTATTATGTATGTTCATGCATAATTTTATTAATACTTACCAAGGCAACCAATTCATGTCTCAATTACCTTGGGTACTTACTTGGCAACTACCTTGTATTATATTATTACCAAATCTCAAATTAGGTTCTGTCTCGAGCGATATCCTACATAGTCCCCAGTATTCATATATTAATCTAAAGTAAACAAGTACTTAATGTCTTAATAATAATTTGATTTAGTTAAATAACTCCTAGGTATCCTATACTGGAAAGAGGACTGTAAAATGTTTATGTTTATGTATTTGTATATGTGTATGTATCAAACCATTCCAGTGTGTTATGCTATATGTACAATGGTGAAGTCTATTATTTACAGGTATATGTATATTTACATATATGCATGTAGATCCTGGTGTAAATGTATCTATATACACATAATGTAGATGAGTATATATCTATATTACAGTATATATAGGCTACTAATAGAATAAGAGTAGATATAACAAGGTACCTGAATGACAAGTAGCCCTTCAACTCTGTTCCAGCAATAATTGCCTGCATTTCCTGGTAGATGGTTGCATAGTTGCTCTGTGTTAATATCATCCTGCCATTTTATTGGTTATAAAGGCTCAATAAAAAACTAATAAATAAAACATACGCGTATTAACCTTTGTTAAAACACTTTAGTTGTGTTACTACTTTCACATATATTATTAAACTATGCACTTGTGTTGGGTTTAGGAAGTTATTTGTTGATGGAAAAAATATTTTAATATATATAGCACTATATTTTTGGTATAAAAAAGACTTCAAATGTTTTCAATAAAAAAAAAAAATTGAAATGAAAAGAATAGAACTATAATCTATAATAATGTATATATATATATAGAATGATATATTGCCAAATAGCTATTATAAGCAAATTATTTATCTCTCTTGAGAAAAATTCTTCTACTTCTTTCTAGTCCGCTCGACGTATCCCATCTACAATATAGATACAACACACATATATTTATATAGCACAAAAGTAAAGGCAGGGAAAGGAAGGGCTCACTGGGATCCCAGATCCTGTAGCCATCGGACTAATGACTTGGGTGATAGCAATGGCTGCTAATACTAGTAGAAGCCCCCAACTGGTCCAAACCACATACTGCATCCCTATGCATTAAGGGGTATGGTAAGAAGATAAGATAGTAGGTAGACTATATGCTGGTTGATATTTCCCTCATAGCAACGAGATTGCAATTATCTTACTAAGAATAACTCATTGTTAAAACGAAATCTGTAGTCAAATGGAAGCATAACATGTAATGGCGTGGTGTGATAGTATAGTTCAGACTGTCTCTGATATAGTAGATCTTTTGACAACATGTAGGATGACAAAACAGCCTGCAACATAGATGGTTGCATCCCCCCTACCCACTCACTCACACATATTGGGCGATACATTTATTGTAGTAGTATTCCGTAAGGTATAGAGAACGTGAATCACACGGTCCTGTGGTACATCAAACCTATTAATTAGATAATATATTATAGCATATAATGTAAGGAACGGGCAATATTAAATACTAAACATAGTTTATTTATCAATGACATTGCTTGCTTTAGGTAACAGCATATATTTATACCACTAGGTATAAAGAGAGCTATAATAAGATCTTTCTAGTTTAAACATTAGTTTTTACAACCTAGTATGCATATATACGCTTTATCACTCCTTTGTTAAGTTACTTGCTAGATGCTTACTTATGTCTGTGTAGTTGATGTTATAATACATAAAACTATAAATAAATAAGCACCTATTTTAATACCTTATGTAAAGACAGGATGTCAAATTTAGTTGAATTTCAAATGGTCAATTACTTGTTGGTTTTGTATCTAGATTTGCATATACGCACGTGTTTACTAGCGTACTTGTTTTTATGCATATACATATTTCTAATGACAAATACGTGTTGTAACTAACAAACTCTTTTCACTCTATTGATTTTTCAGCATGCTTACTTATTATTACCACAATTTAAATATTTTTATTAAAAGGGGTACCTGGACTAAGTTCAATGCAGTAGCAATAGCTGCCAAGAAGACCAAGAAAACATAGGCATTGAGTTGTATTGCCCCACATGCTTTTATTCTGATACCCGACCCCACCCAATTGCATATTGTCAGTAATACCTCAATTATTGAAAATTAACTGCGTCTCAAATCCAGTTTCCTTTCATGTCTTATCACTCTACAAACACTTGATTTAACCACATTTGTCTATAACAAACTACTTACGATGGCAACCTGTATTATTCATTTGTGACCCCAAGAACCCTCATGCTCACAACGGTGTTTATTATGCGACAAAATTTTGAAAATTTCATATTGCGTTTTAATGTTACTTGATAGCTAATGAAGTAGTTAAATGTAAAGAAGATAGAAGCATGTATATTTACGCGAGACCAATAAAACGGTATTTATGCATGATGAACACACTACTTACTAGCATTCTAGTAAGATTATTCCCGCATTTTATAGTTTTTAGGTCAGGATATTATTAAATTGTTTTATTAAATACATTTTAATATACAATAGTTGTTTTTACAGAGCAACTATCATCATTATACATAAAAACAAACATAGCTGATCAATTAATTAGTATAAATAAAAGGTATCTATATTAAAGGAACGTTATTGACTCCCCGCCTTTCTCAGAAGTCCTGCACCTAGAAGATCTATTATTATACCTAATAGAGCGTTTGAATTACCAATAAGAAATGCTCTATAAATTTGAAAAAGGTCTACTAGCTCAATCATAATCATACTTGGGTTTGCTTAACATCTATTTTAGAACAATATGCAAAGTAAATGTAACATATATTGAGAACTAAGCCTTTTTCAATTGACAAATTACTCAAATACAACAATACGCATGAAAGGCTGCTTTAGTTTGCAGGTATGGGTATGTATTAACCTGTCACTTATGTGAGTATTGCAAACCTGTTTTGCAATATATAAGTTCACAGTAACACTATATTGTAAACAAAATAACTCCAACTGAACTACTAAAAGAAGAACAAAGCTTTAACGTACCTTCTTACCATAATACAATATACTCAAAAAAGGCAAATTATTAAAGACCAGTACTGGGAAGAAAGTGCTTGGCTAAAATTATGCATGCTTACACAACCATCCTTTGAATTTATGATGTAAAATAAGCCAATAACCAGTCAAGTCACAGAAAGAAGAACAGATTATTGGATAAAATTACACTGGCTAAGACAACAACAGACGCATGAGATACCTCGGAGATTTCAACCTTAGGTACGACTATACAAGAAATAAATATTATGAAAATCATTAACATGCAAACAATCAAGATAACTGACCAGCCATTATCTAACTAATCTGGTTACACGCAAAGATCAATTAATATAACCAAAATTAAATCATTTTAAAAATTCTTTTAGTCCACTTTCAATAGGGCTAAATAAGCCAACATGCATAGGATGTAGATGCGGATTTTATATCAAACTGGTTTGTTTAAATATATGCTGTTACTTAAAATATAGAGGTTCAGATAGATAGGTAATAAGTTAAAATTAAATACTGGCTTTAGCCTTAAACATTTGCTAAGTGTAGGCTAGAATAGTTATCTAACACCAATTTGAAAAAAACAAAGAAACAAGGTTAATCCAGAAAAAAAAAAAAAAATCTAAGGGGAATGACCAATATGTGTGTCAATGGATGTTATAATATATGCATCACCTATAATGAATAACGTGATTACCCTACAGGTATTGCCTGTGGAAGAAGAGGCTTGACTTACAATTTAGGAAGGGTTTCTTTGTTGGGAAAGGTGAAGTCTTGATCTTTTCCTCGAGATACTGGTGGGCCGCATACATGGTTCTGAAGGGAGAAATATAATAAATAGTATTATAGTTAGTTTCAAATAACAATACTTACTGTAATGCATCAATCTGCCTTTCTATTTTCTTGCGGTAAATTAATACACTCATTAGTTAACTTTCTTTTATGTATAATAGTATACCTCTACCCATGTTCTTTGCTTTTCTTAGTTCCCGTTTTACTCCATATGTTGTCATTATATATGTCCATTAAAAGCACGCTTTATAATAAAAATAGAAATGGAAGGTTAAAGGAACACCTACAGTTTTATGATTATGATAGTGCATTCGTGGTAGCAAATCTCCACGATAGACCGTGTCTTGGTCTCCATAAGACCGCTCTAGTTCATGCTTCCATGTAAGGTTATTTTGTTGGCCTCTGTGTAAAAATAAAATCATGTGGTAAATATATGATCATGTTGATACATATATTAGAATATATAATATATACATACATACAAATACATATGTACCGATTGGTGTATTGATGTATCTAGACGGGGTCATATTTTCTATGTTCTAGGCTTATGTATGCCTATGTATATATGGGGGCCCATTTGCACATGGATATGAGGGACTAGATTAGTGCTGATGTGGGCAAAAAGGAGAGACGTACCTGGATATATGTGAAATATTATATTGAGCATATGCTCTTATTGACAAGTATGTTGCTGTCTTTATTGCTTGCTTAAGCAAAATATTTTATAATATAGCTAATTTTTTGAATGTTTTAAAACATCACAGTTTCAAAACCCTAATCATAGTTGCTTCTACATAACAAACACGTAGATTTTGATCAATTGTCACAGCTACTGTATTTCTATAGTTCACTTTCTAACTGTGCAAATATTAAATATATTCAGTCATTGGAAACACATAAAATGGGGAGATGGAACAAAAGGTATAAATCTAAACAAACAAACAAACAAACAAACAAACAGTATATATTTTGAGTCCGGCTTTCTAAATAGGTAGCGTTCATACCCTGCAACCCCCTTCTCCACCCAATCTGACCTGATAGCACATATCCCCACCAGGTGTATTTTTCATTTATGAGATAGAAATTTAGGCAGGCCTCTTGGGAAATTGCTAATCAAGTCTTAACTTACCGAATAAACGAAGCTTGGTTCAATTCGCATTGTAAAACTTCTTTGTATTGTTCAGTCACCTGCTCATCATCCCATGACACCACCATACAATAATATTAATTAACATAAAATCAATTATACTTGAGATAGATTTCAACTTTAATACATTTCTCTACGTTTTGATACTTGTGTCTATACTAGCACTTATCTAAAGCCAAATAACAATTGAAAACTCTACAGCCAGAATATTCTGTTAAATTATTGATAATTACAATTACTTAATTGACCTATTGGTGACAGATCAAATATATTAGTATGAGATGGAGAACATAGTCAGGTCCCTAATATAGGCCTTTAATGTTATCTTTAAAGGGGCATTCTAAATCCAATACTGAATCCAATGTGCCTGTCATGTCTAAAGCGTCTGCATGTATACACCACTGCATACAAATACATAATTATAAACCATCACACCACACCACAGCCAATGCCTGCCTATATATTGTTTTTATGAATGTGCCTGCGTCACAGCATTTCCATCACTTTGTATGTATTTTAAAATTCCTATTTTTTTTATCTATATTTTATGTTTTTGCAGCTTTGTAGCACACCCGTGTCATAAAAACCATGTATTATTTCTGCAACTTTATTTATTATTTTAAAACATTCTTCTAATGCCACTTTTTTGGTGTTCATAATATCGAGTAAACACAAATAAATATCTATAAATAAATATATATTTAAAGTCCCACTTACCAAAGTGGCCAACATGAGTAAATACAATTTTTGTTTTTCTTTACAACTTCCAATATGTTTTACATAATTCATTGTGGTAAATTTAAGTTGTCCAAAATGACAGGACATTATATAATGGAAAACAAGTATAATCAAGATTGGCATTGTTACTATGCATAGACAAATTAAAAATCAATAGATAGAAAGAGAGTCAGGAAATGTAATTGGTTTTAATAAAAAGATATAATTAGTGCATTAAAATCCACTGATATATGCAAATGCTCAGGAGGAATGAGAGGAAGTTAAATATTTCTGTATGTAGATATAATCATGCATTTATTTATGTTTGAGAAATAGAACAATAGAGAAGGGTTAACCTGTTGGTTGGAAAGGTCTTGTTCCATTACCGCAGACGGTCTATGAATATCATCCTAAATATTATTAGCATGTCAATATGAATTTGGGAGTATAAAGGACCAGGAAAAACAATTAGTGTTACTAAATGAAAACATAGTTAAATCTACGCATATGTATCATTATATATATATATATATATATGTATCATATAATGTACAATAGTATGTATAATAATATGTATAGTAGTATGTGGAGGGGTGTGTATACTAGCATGTATAATATTATGCATAGTATTATATTGTTGTGAATTTATGATAGTATTATCATGGTATAGTAATATATTATTAGGATAGTAACATAATATGATATTAAGTATATACACGTATATGATATGCTGTTGTAGAAATATGTGTGTGAAAATTGTATACGTGTATATGAACATATATTGTTCAAGTACATAACTATACGTGAATATAAGGGAAAGCATGTATTACTGAGAATATAATCATAAATATGGCTCAGTACAAAACAACGCAACAACATCAAGAACCATTATAAATAAGCATATGTAGTCTATTTTCCGTAGAGAGTAAAATATTAGTGGGCAACATACCGAGGATGTAGGATGTTCATGAGGATTGTCCATCTCTGCTGTGATAGGCCTGTGGGACTGGTAGGTATAGCTTCCAAATACCTAAATGTACCATTATAATAAAGTCCATTGACTATTAGACATCAAGATTGTTTGGAAAAAGTAAAAATAATACAACCAATATGATATAATAGTTATATTTTTATAAAAACATGTTCTATATATGCCAGTTAGTGTATACTATAGAATCACATACATCTGTCTTATCAAAAACCGAGAATTTTATACTTAAATATATAACATAGCACATGGATTACTTACCAACTAATATTACATATATATAATCATGAGTATTCTGACATATGCTTTATAAGTAGATATAATCGACATATAATTGTTAACGTAAAATTGCAAATGTTGAATATTTTCCATAAATGTACATATTCCTACAAATCTCACTGGACGTAGGTATTTGAAAAATCACGGCAATCTACACAGTTTCACTATTGACACAAAAAATCATGATTGTTTCTCACTAAATAAGATCATAAACAGACTAAGCGTGAATTGCTTATGTATAAACATTGGAAAACACACAAAAAAATCATTCTAAGAATAAGAGCACGCTTATCCAGCATAAATATATATCTATCCATTCATGTACGGATTTTACATATCACAATAAATAGTAAATAATTATATACATATAATTGTTCTAACATACATGAATACAAGTATAAATATCAAGTCCGTACTCACCGTATTATGATATTTGTAGCTTACATTTCTATTTGACATAGCCATTTAAGCAGAACACCCCACACAACATTTATTCAGTCTAATAATCTCTATTATATGTCTTCACTAGGGTTCACCAAACACGTAGTGTATTTGGTTATTGAGAAGGAAGTAAAAGAAACATTGCTATTAGTTTTTAGTTAGGAGTTCTATCTCATAATAGGCTCGATGGTAGTAAACTGAAAATTCACACAAACAATACTGTGTACTACACTATAGATACAGTAGTGCATACTATTCTATACATACAATAATGTATATTATACTAGACATGCAGTTGTATACAATTACTATCAGTTAACTATAGTTTCTTATTGGCGCTTACTTATTTATTTGCTGAGCCATATATTATATACCAATAAGAATTCAGACTAAGTTACAGGCTATTGGCTAAAAATACAAAGCTATGTAGCGCTACCATACAATAAACAAATATTGAAAAATGCACGACTAGATAAACAAATATATATATACACTTTTCTATAAAATTACAAAATAATAATAATGCAATATTAGTGAATTAAATACATATATACAGGTTGGAATATTTTATTTAATTATTATCCAATTATTTCAGATCTCTTATTACTGCACCTATTTACCCATTCCGGCCTCAGAGATCAAGAGTTTATGAAACTTTATATTTTTCTACATTGAGTTGAGGGGTGAATGGTTTTTTAGTAATTAGAAACGAGTCATTTGGGTTTTTCATATTTTTTTTATAATATTTACATAACTTTAAAACACCACATATGAGGTATATATAAGAGAATATATATTACATATAGCAGTTCTTCAAAAATCCAGCATTAGCCCTCCCACAGTTTAGAATAACTTTCGTATTTAAATCAAATACAAACGATTTATCTTTCCTAATATCTGTAATTATTATTCCAGTCATATTATTAAATCCATTTCATGCTATGAACAATTTGGCAACGTGTAACTCCAGGTGCTATCAGCAATTTATTTCCCTCTCAAAAAAATCGAAAATAAAAACAATTGTATCTAACAGTCTCAATCTCAGCAATCTCGATCGCGATGAAAATCAATCGGTAATACTACTGGTCATATTGACTTTTTGGGGGGAGAAATATGAATTTTAGGTTGGAGTTACCGTGTGCACCATCTTCCATAATTTAATCCCATACCAGCATCCATGCAATTGATTGTATTAATACTACTTGCATAATATAGTATACTGTAGTTATATTCTGACAGGAACAGTATGTATGTATATACATGCATCTCTATATCGGACAGAGAAATTAGCCACTGACTCTTTACTAACCAGCAGAAGTAAGACAACAACAACTACCAACTACACATCTTATTTGGATGCTGTTGACACATTTTTCACACCGAGTGTTTTTTATATCTTCGACCAGGAGATACTGTTTTCAGCACGTTTAAAATCAACAGCGTAATTACTTACAAGGACATTTACGGAAGGTCCTTCAGTTTCCAGAAATAAACCATGTCTTCAGAGTCCTTGTTATCAATATTTGCGCTTCTAGTAGTTCGTCTGGAGGTTATGAACTGTCCTATCCTACCAAAGGTAAGCAAGGTCTTTAGAAAGGATATTTACTATTAGCATAAATGACATGTTATCCGAGTCTTCTCGGAGAACCTGTATTGTGAAAATGGTATCTTATTTTCTTCTGTATGCATCCCTCTTGTCCTTGTTCTGTTCTATTACTGTCCGTTTTTTCTCATTCCATCTTTCATCATACCTACCGTATCGCTATGTTACAACCAATTTTATAGCTAACTTGTTTTTTAGGCTTTTCTTTGGATATGTCACTTATTGTGCTATCTTCAGGGACAATGGACGCGAGAACTTGTTTATCAGGCTGGACCCACTCGGTGTAAACTACTAGTATGGCTGTTAGATAAGTGTGTTCTACTTGCTTCTTCTCCTTCCGCACAGTTTTGACTATTTATTAATGGAATACGTTTTGTCTCAATTTTACTATTCAATTATTTATTAGCATCACCGATTCAGTGAAGCACACATTTAACCAAAGAAATGGTGTAAATGCTGAATACGGGGACATACATGCGCACATTCACAACGCAAACAGGCTTACACACTTTTGTACACGCAAGCGTATATATAAGATTAAAATTTAAACACATAAAAATTAAGGATAGATAGATGCAAAGGGATATCAATTAATTACGTTAACACAATGTCCTGCCTGCGGTCATACAATTGTTTGCACTTGCTCCCATTCATGTCAATCATACCTCAGTCTAAAACACTAAAACACACCCAGACAAGTACCAACACTTCAATAAACAGGTATTTATGTACTACAGCTGTGACTATAACTCACTATACAATACTAGATGCTTATCACATGCAATTATAAATTTAGATTTACATGCAAAATGGTGTAATCTCATTAATAGACGGGTGCTGTATCTCACAATCCAGGATACAGAGTACCAATATCCAATATACATATGGTCTATTTTTATCCCGTAGGATCTTTTACCCTTACACTCTTTTTGCTCCAATAACTAGATATGCAGAGAATGATGAGATCATGGAGCCACCAGGAGAAAATAATTTCTATGAAGGTCTATATTTTTATTTATTATAGTTATACTTTATATTAATATATATACTATTTATTATTTATTGAAATGCTAGTTTAGAGTAAAAACTGTTGTTTACACTGTGCTAAAGGTTAGGATGCTTGTGCGTAGAATTTGGAGTGCAAAACTACAGATCGGGATATGTGTACAGACACTTTAATGCCAATATACACATACACGTACATACACATATATATCATTCTCCTTTACTCTACAATCACCACCTCTTAAGTGTTTCTTTTGTATTTTTATTTTTCTTCTAATATTGTTTCTCCCTTGAATTTTGCACCTAATCCCTTTGCTGTTTGTATCTCATAATACCTTTTTTCCCAGTTTTCTTTGATACCGTGCACCTTCTATTGCCGTTCTGTCTCTTTTTACCAACTGTTTTCCCTCTATTGCCTCTTCTTTTCTACCTTTTTATTTTAGCTATCGCGTACCTATTTACACAGATAAAATCTAATTTATTATTCATGATTAATTCACTGTATACCCCGAACCATATACAACCATTCTATTCTATAAACCTCATGACTATATTTATTTATCATACCAAACTTCATGCTTTACAGATATTCTTACACGCTGCAATCAGTTAGGACTGGTACAGGAAGGAGAGGAGGTTGAACTAATTAAAGTAAGACACAGAGAAAATGCTTTTTTAAATCTTTGCTATTGTAATACGTTTTATTTTTATTTTTATTTTTTAGCTTTTCTATTATGCTTTTTATATATATACCAAGGCCAACACTCATCACTGGGTTTCATTCACCATTCCTATGATTATCCAAGTCTCTTGCATGACTGCATTATTAAACGAAAAGGACTAAGCATATACATATACTTCTTAGTGATACTATATTTTTACCTATGGGTGCTTATATTTATTCAATGTAATCACTTAAATTGACATTATTCGATTAAGGATATCAGTAATTAATAACACCTCACACCCTATCGAACCCATAAATTACAGAGATGAGTTAGTTCCAATTAATACACGAGTCTAAATTGTTTTGTTTTTACTTAGCCAACTAAACCGCATCTATGAGACTGACAGATTCAAAATGTTAAGTAGGAGATAAGAACATTAAGAGTAATGTAACTTAAACTATATTATTATTCATTAGCACGTAATGATTAATATATATATATATATATATATATTGCCTTTATTTTCTGTTAAATACTTTCTTATAATTAATGTATGTCTTTTCTCTCCCTGCTTGTTCAAAGTTCATTGTATACACTTAGGGAGGGGACCTTGATAAAGAATCCATCTAACTGTAATTAATACTATAGATATGTTACCTATAGTGATATTTAGTATTTTGTTTAGTATTCCCTTTCTTAAATGAAGACATAGTTGTTCACCACTAATATACTATTAAAAATCAACCAAAACTGTATACTTGCAGTGTGGGTGACATCTTTGTACTGCAATATAACACCTTATTTATGTGGATTTATGTAGTTCCGTTGAATATATATTAGTTTTCAACCTACTATTCACTGTAAACAATAATGGACTACAAGATATATAGAGCGAGTCTATTTTATGAGTCCAATCTACGTACTTAGGCTGATACATAGTTATATCAACCAATACAAGAAGCAAGTACAGTTAGAGTAAATAGAAGAAACAGACAGATATATATATATAAATAGGTAGATAGATAGATAGATAGATTGAGAGCGAAGGTTGCCAAACACAAAGATAACAGCAATTTCTTTTACCACAGGGTCTTGGCCCTCCACCTATCCCGCATAGTTCTATTCAGCGACAGGTAATATTTCTAACACGTTTTTTCTCTTTTTTTGGATGATAGTCAATCATACAAGAGTACTTGTGGAGACCTTATAAAGTTATCATTTGTTCTTATAGTATACGTAAATATTGGTTATATATGCACATATTTATACCCAATCACGCTATTTTTCCCATTTATTGCCTCAGCTGTATTGTATTGATTACTTTACCCTGTTTTACCCAACTCATCTCTCTCCCTCTTTTATCATCCTTTCAAACCCTCCCATTGAATGGTGTACGCTGTGGGTTTGTGGTATGCTCTAAATTGTAGGTATGCGGTTGTGTGGATGTACACACAAGGGGCTGATAGGCTGACGGTCAGGTATATTTTCTGGATGCATTATCAGAGATGGTGCTGTTGGCGTCGTCCTCTGAGACAGAGAGGTATGAGATCCAAACCCTGTTATTTATGCCCTCTAATGTTATACTTGTCTTTCATCCTCCTTCCCTTTTCTCTCTTATACATAAGATAAAAATTTGAGTATATGAGAAAGAACAATATTGCCACCGTCTTGTTACCTCCTGCTGCACTCTCTTCCGTATACACTTACATATTCATAAGTATTAACAACCCTTCTCATTCTCCCATGCACTGCATATAGATACACCCATTGGCTAAACGCTATTTATCCATCCCTACTACTACATACATGCATCTCTATATAAGGTAATGTTATCTAGTACTTACTATGTACTACCTTTCTTTGCAGACTCCTTCAACAGAATAAAAGCGACAACAACCTATTTTCCTCTCTCTCCGTAAGCCCCCTCCACACCATCTTTCCCCACACATGTAATCTTCTAGCCCCAGACCTGGCGAAATTACCCGACCCTCCCGCCCCTAGGTAGATAATAAGATACCATTCCTTTTACTATTTACATAATATGCCATTGACACCTTCATTGATAGCCTGTGTGCATGCATGTATGTATGCATGTGTTCATCTTGTTTGCTTTGACCCTTTTATTTCTTTATTTATGTCACACACCCTAATTCTATCTATCTTTCTCGTACCTTATACTAATACTATTTTTATACTCCCTTTGAAATCTACTTAACCGTTAACCACTTTTAATAGCCAAATGTTGTTTCGTTAAGGAAAAAACCACACTGACTAGCCAGCTTTGAGCCAGTGGATATTATTCAATAAATTTAAAATATTTATCATATAATCAGGAATCGAGAAACACATGAAGAGATGCTCACTTCCATCACATATGCTATGGAAACAGCACTGGCTGATCGTAGGGAGCAGGTTGATGCCTTACGTAATGCGGTAGGTGCTATGTATTACGTGACCACTGTATACTGGTAAATACTGTCATTTGATTTGCATATGCAAGTACTTGATTGTTGTGGGGCATGTAGAAATAAATAATCGTTTTGTATCTGTCTTTTTTTCTTTTGCATTTGTTTTTACCTAAACGCACACAGCTATGCATATATATATATATTAATTCCATTCAAAAGAACTATACCCTTGTTAATTCTGTCCTTTTGATAGGCACATGATTGTAGTGACTCATGTTCATGCAGTTCAATTCATTTGTTTTGCAGTTATAGTTATGACTTGCCTAGCAGAAGCTGCATAACTATACATTGACCGAATATCCGCCCATTGCATGGGGAACAGTATGTGAGTGAGGGGAGTCCAGAAGAGGAAGCTAGTCTACGTCATGCCAAGGTGGATGCCATGGGCCAATTACAATTTGTACTTCAGAAACTATTAATTACCAGTGCCAACTTTATTAATACCTATACCAATGAAATGGCACCTTGGACCCAACAACCACAGGCACAACTCTCCGGTAGATACATCCCTGTCCTTTCGTATTCTTATAATACCTCTTTCTCCTTGTCACATTATGTATATCATGTGATGGACATGACAATAGACCAATAATCTGTGTGTTTATGATCTGTATGGATAGGGAGATGTATGGGCTTAGATACAATTCTTTCTTGTTAGGGGATAACATTAATAATGATCAACTTATTAAAGACGGTATTTCAGTTTTTCTTCCCTCTCTTTTTTATTGTGATTCTTTTTCTCTGAATACATTTTCATCATCAAACACAATACTTTTTAAATTGTTTTAAGCTAATATTATGTATACTAGGTGAGCATACAATATATTATCCTTATAGAAGGACTTGCACGTGTTATCAAGATCAATCGTATTTATTGTCATACACTTTCCATAGCCCTAGGCCCAACATACCAGCGGACCAACCAGATGCTTAAACAGCTACAGGCGGTGAGTTTATATTTAGATATTTTGTACTGATAGTTGGATTCAAATGTATATACACTGCAAGCTTGAAATATTATACCCCCTTTCTATGATTATGTTAGTATGGCTTTTTATTTACACATTTTTTCTCTTATTTGTTCTGCTGA
>NAOQ01000019.1:281803-307931 GCA_002751075.1 Ichthyophonus hoferi
ACAATACTTTTTAAATTGTTTTAAGCTAATATTATGTATACTAGGTGAGCATACAATATATTATCCTTATAGAAAGACTTGCACGTGTTATCAAGATCAATCGTATTTATTGTCATACACTTTCCATAGCCCTAGGCCCAACATGCCAGCGGACCAACCAGATGCTTAAACAGCTACAGGCGGTGAGTTTATATTTAGATATTTTGTACTGATAGTTGGATTCAAATGTATATACACTGCAAGCTTGAAATATTATACCCCCTTTCTATGATTATGTTAGTATGGCTTTTTATTTACACATTTTTTCTCTTATTTGTTCTGTGCCTGTTGTCTTCACCAATTTGTATACTTTCCTTTGCCTCTCTGCTTTTTTCTTTAATTTTAAATTTTAAATGGCTCCGTCTATTGCCTGATTGGCTTCATATTATATTCTCTGTTACCAAGCCACTATAAGAATCATGTCCCTCTTGATAACTTTTATTGACATGTTGCTTGATTTTCCATTCTAGCAACTCACTTTACATTCATGCACACCATCCTTTCTAGATTCACACGCAATAAGCAGTTGATACATAATTACACACTTTTATATATGCGTATGCCCACCTAATTTAACACCAGTATGGAATAGTGTAAAATTATATAGCTTTTTTTTCTTCCTACTCCCTCTTTGGTATGTTTATTTTAAATTCAAGTTACAATGCGGTTTATTTACATGCAGCTTAAAACATATTCATTCCGGTATCAGTGGCCTAGTTTTTACATTTTTAGGCTACCTTGCCTATGAAATATATGATTATGGAACACATAACCATCCAGTGGTTATCGTTTCTATTTAAACTTCTTACCAGCCTACCCAATCACAATGTCTCAAATAGCATTTTCTGTCCAATAGGTACTTGAGGGATACCATGGGATACAGCAATCAGATCATACTTTGAAGGAATTAGAGTGCCATTTGCAAAGAGTAAGACTTTTGCCCATTTCGATTTGATTTGATTTCTCTTGAGTCTTTTTATTATTCAACCTATATACCCTCGTACCTGTATACCCACACGCATATCTATATGCACAGGTATACCAATATATACCCACACACATTCGAACATAGTGTTATTAAAATGACATATCTGACCAAGACTTACAATCTTGAAAGATAATATTAGTTTAAATGTGTACTTATCTACTCAGTTCTTATATATTGGGTTTTTAACAGGATTATGATGAATACCAATTGACTTTATTTTATCCTTCGTGGAAATTAGCGGAATAATATATAATCGGAAATAGGAAATAGGCTTTTGTCATTACTTCTCCTATGTTGGATAGGGTAATTACTTCACTGAACTTTATTTATACCTATATACGTTGATACTTACGCCCTGTTTAATTAACATGATATTAATCGACACATTTAAACCAGCTTTGTTAAATGCAGTATATCTGAAATTCTTTCTGTATTCCCGAGTATCAGATACAGCATATCCCTAATCCCTGATCTGTTGAGATGATTTTTTAACGTCGCTAGTTATATTATGTAATATTTGTTTCAAGTAGTTTTATAGCGTCGATGTATCGATACATTTTAGAATGATAAACTTTTAATATTATAGCATGATGGAAAAATATTGCGTTTTGATTCGGTGATTGATTCAATAGCGTTAGCCTTCCCAATTTAGCTTGCGCTTGATTTATTTACTGATTTTCCCGTTGGGGAGCCACCAAATAATGGTTTTCAGTTGTAGTAAATGTAAAATAAATAACTATATAATGATATATATTGCAGAAAATAGATAGATAGAAATATGTCGAGTTGCAAAAAGAAGTAAGAGAGCCTTTTCATTAATTATAAAATCTTATTAGCAGTAGGATTTAACACTATGTATTTTCACAGCTGAGCAAACAGGCAGAGACTGGGCATGGGATTAGTCAAGGGGACCTAGAGACTCTAGAGAAAGACCTGTTGATCTTGCAGAGTGGCTTGCGGCGCATGACCCAGCCACTACTTTCTATCTAGTTGGTCTTAGGCAGTCTATTTTTATGAGTATTACTTGCACTTTTAGTAATTCGGATGGTTTGGTTGTAATGTAATTATTTCTACTTTGAGACTGATTCCTGGGGCCACCTGACTTGTTCATTGTTTACTCGTTGGCTCTATTATGACTTTTAATATTTTAACAAGACATGGACATTGTTACCAAAAAATATAATTTAGCGAACAATACTTTTCTTGAGAGCTCGTTTATGCACGGGATATTATTTAGCGAGCTGATCTGGTAGAATGGTACATAGATCATAACCCTGATCGGTGAGACTAAATGAGCTTGTAGGAAAGAATTTTAAAATTTTAATAATAATAGCCAACTAATTGGTAATATATATTATAACATAAATATTATATTTTAATATGGGTGCTTTCTAGGGGTTAGTTTGTAGAAGCATATTACCTATAGACTCTAGATCTTTTAGAGTTCTTATCCATTGTAAGTATCAATTATGAATACTATAATGAAGATACGGGCCAATTTACTCTAAGCTATATATTAATCTACATGTCATTGCGTTCATTTCCACTTTTATTTGGTTGGTGTTCAGGCAACACTCTATTTAATTGTTTTTAAAACTTTTATGTATATAATCAACCAATTTAGTCGCTCAGCTTAGGTTAAGTAGCACCAGTTTTATCTGATTGTGTACATACTATTATTCGATATGCAGAACGTATACGTGCAAGATAACGATATGAACAATGTGAAAAGAGCAACTACGCACAGGTTATCACTTCATACTACACTCACCAAATAGGTTTCAACATAGTAGTATAATTGTATGATATTACCAAACTAGAATAGTTCTATAGTTTGATAGTAAATTAGTACAATTGTATGGTTAAAACCTTGTGACATAAATATTTCTACTACATTTGTAATGAACCGTTGAACAGAAAAGCAAAAATGACAGCACAAAAAACACCACATACGAGTACGTACTCTTTTCTGTAGTCTTCCTTATATATACACCGAAGCCTATATCTATGTATAATTGAAATAAAAATATACAAGCTTCCGATTTTTGTACATGAAAATTTTAACAGCAATACTAATCTGGTTTTTTAAAGTTTACAATCCTATTATAATATAATACTGAAGATCCATTCAACATATTTTCAATTTTTGAAATTATGTTACTACCCATTTATTGCTATCCATTTCCTATGGAACTTGTCACGTAACATTGAGTATATTATTCCGTTTTGCTCTATTATCCACACCATTTTTTCTCCTCCCTTTTCTTGTTACCTTGGTGTTGAAATATATCAGCCCTTACAAATGTTAATGCGGAATGTAAAGACAATGCAATGCATACGCTATAATCTTGATCTATTGTGTCATTTAAACGATTTTTTACAGGGAAAAAATACAGAGCCTAATCTAATTGGATGTTATAGCTATTGGCTGTACATTACCCAGAAGAGCAGCTTTTAAATATTTGTTTTTATTTTACCGACTGCATGCATTGCATATGCAGATAAACAAATAGGTATATTGTTAGTTATCATATTTATTTTCAACAAGGTTACAAATATGAGGTTTCTTTCGACGTTATTCTTCGCATTAGTTATATTATGTTCTACATTTATATGCTCAGGTTTGTATAGTTGTTCTTTTTATCACTTCTCTTCTCAGTTCTTCATTAATCTTGTTACTTCCTTTCATCGTAAAGTCCTGTCCCATCAACAGCATGGGTGGTGAAGAACAAGATATATAATGGAGAATGTTCTTGTTAGATTTTTTTTTAATAATTAAGAGAGGTTCATATGTTGAATTTATTATGCATTTAAAAGTACTTGTCCTTGGTATGTTGTTGTGCAATCCATTGCCCCAGAAAGCTCTTTTTTTAAAAAAAAATGTCCTAAACCCTACATAATATGTTGCTATCTTCCCTATATTTTTACCCATATTTCTATTAACTCTAATCTCACTCCAACAACAACTTCTTAATCCATCCTATTTAGCCGAGCAGATTCATCTTATTGTTCAAAGGCAACCCAGTCCCTTTACTATATCCGGCCTGACTGAGATTATTGTAGCTCCAGCCACCGCCCCTAGTACGGATGTTAGTATAACAGTGACGTGCGACAATCCCAAAGTACACGTTATTAATGGCTTTGTATTACCAAAGGGAAGTTTAGATTCGATCATTATGGTAGTAACCGCAGATGAACCTGGCATCGCTCTAATAAAGTATGTATATAATATACTTTTAAATTTAAATTTTTGTTCTGCACTATATGTTTACATTTTAATTTTTGTTAAGCATGTAACGATTGAGTTCTAATGGCTTTAAATTTTGATAAGAGTGAGCGTGTGGTTTTATTGATGAGGAGGCCACTATATAGGGTTGGATCATAGTTACAATATGCAATGATACGTTTTTAGTATGTATTTTCTTGGAGTTAATATGCGCATTAGCTTAAGGATTATTTTAAAAGAAAAGGAATCCTACCAATACGTAGATGAGTTGTTGAAGCAGTTTTCATTGACTCAAGGCCACTAAGTCTACCAGTTGCCCTGATTACGTATTTTAATATGAAGTATTTCCATTGTTTATCTTTGAGCCTGGTTTCATAAAATATTTTATAATTTGAATGATGCCTGACATCTACTGACTCTAATTCCTATATTATATTTCAATTGTCATTTATTTTTATTTTTATTTTTATTTTTGATTTTAATTTGGAACTAACAAGTGCCTTATTATTGTTTTTTTGTGTGGATACTCTTTTTTATTAATATGATCTGAACTAGATTGGTCGACTAATAACAGTAGTAATGATAAAGACGTGAGAATGGTCAATGTGTACGTATTAGATATAGCTGTATAACGAGTCATAGGTTCTACACCTCTGTATAACATGTCTAGCCATGGGTGTATTATCAGGCATTGTTTTCTATACATACGTATATACACTTATATATAGCACAGAGGAGGGATTGGAAGAAACCACAGGTACAATGTACATCTGGTATGGTATTTAGATGGGAAAGGAGGAGAGGTTTAAGAATCATTTACTTTAATTAGTAAATAGGTTTATTTTTAAATTTTTATTGCTTTAATTTAAAGTTTAACAGTTGCATCTCACAGGATCTTACATGATAAGGACCTCTTGGCATCATTTGATATCCAGGTGATCAAACATAACTGGTTGATTCTTTTTAACGACGTGGTTGGGTGGATATATTTTCTAGCCTGGTCAATCTCCTTTTATCCGCAAGCAAGTAATCCCTTTGCATGTAGTAGTTAGCTTACAAAGACTTAATAATTTCACGCAAATAGAATCTGGGTGTTTGATTGTTTATTAGTCAAGCCGATTTATTTATGATTTGATTCACACAATAGGTTTTCCTATTCTGACTTAGTATTAACACTTAAATACACCTAGCGAGTCACCCAAACCCATACATACCAACACACACATATGTGGACCCCACCCTTACATCCTAACCTTACAGGTTATGGCTCAAATATAAAGTTATTCCAACTTGTTTAATGTATTTGCATATGTACATATATATGCATATACTGCGTTATAGATCTATTTATTAAAGTGTATTAGCTCAAGATTGAATTCCTACCTTTTCAGTTGGACGGCCATTAAAATGGTATTTTGTTATGGGTTGAATGTAAACTAAGTAGCCTTGTAACAATATATATAATAAAATATATGTAATTGCATCAAATTGATGGATATAAACCAAACCACTCTGACCTCATAGTATAATACTAGTACTAGCCAATAACTATGGCCGTTCTATTATAGAGTAAACATTATTGGTTGGTATTTGGATGAATCACCCAATTATTGAAAAGAAAAATAATAAATAATAATTGACTGGGAAAAGAAATTATTTGCCTTATATATCAAAACACAGTTCTCGTACCTAGACCACTCTATTAAATAGTGTTTTGTATATATATACAGCTAAAATGTGGAAGTCACATATAGAGACAGAGAGTACAGTTTTAACATGTATGCACACATAGAGGTGTGTAACGTTTAGTTATACTAACATGATTATGACGAAAATAATGTATGTCCGTATGTATTAGATCAATCAGCCACTATAGTATTATCCAAAGAAAAAAACTCCATATAATTATGCAGCCTAAATACAACCTATGGTTACTAACCCGATAGACTTTAGCATAAACGATGTACAGCGTTAATTATAAGTATATTCAATGCGTAACTAACCACCCATCCCTATACTCCTATTATACTTCTCCAACATTTCTATCCTGCACTACATAAATAGGTATGGGTCAACTTTGTCCGCAAAAGTGTTATTGGTCTCAGTTTCGACTTTCTCCTCTTAAATATAATTGGATGGATCTGCTATGGGGCCTTTAACATTGGCTTATACTCTGTTCCAATTGTTAAAAGGGAATATCAGGCAATACATCCGGGATCATCTATCCCTGTACAGCCTAATGATGTATTTTTTGCCGTCCATGCATTCGTTCTGACTGCTATTACCATTGCTCAGTGCTTTGTGTACGAGGTGGGAAACATATTTGTGACTGGAGTGGTTAAGACTTCTTACTTACATACACTTTTATTCACATTTCAAATATGGCCTTTCAGCATACTATAGCATGGGTTGTATCTAGCTTCAGACAAACTGCACACTACCTACATACCCCTACATAATCTAAACCTAGATTACGCGTCAAATCTACAACAGACATATACATGTAATTATGATCAAGTTTAGTTCAATCATATGCACAATAACAGGAACTACACAGTTTTTTATTATTGTACAACAGTACATATCATTACATTGTTTGAAGATTTTTACAATTGTCTTTTAGTAGTGTGACATTTGATTTTAAAACTAAAACCCTATCGGTGTCCTTATAACATAAATTTACTACCATGTAGTATTCTTTAGATTTAGTGTATCACGAATCATGTTTATTGTTTAATGCTAAATATTCCTATATGATTTCACATATCGACATATACATATACATATACTTATATGCATATATCTACGTATGTACATTAACATTTGCCTATAACACTCATCCATACAGCGAGGCAATCAAAGGGTATCTATCCCAGTGTGGGGTATTGTTACTGCGGTAGTAGTGTTCCAGCTATGCAGTTTCTTTTCAGTTCTCTTCGGTAGTCACGATGTGCTCACTTTCCTGACATGGACATCATTTGTGAAACTGGGCATCACGCTAGTCAAATACATACCACAGGCATATCTTAACTTTGTTGTAAGTGACTTGCCACTGCTCTTAGTAAGGGAGTGTCTAGTACAAAGGTGTACAATGCGGGAAAGAGGAGATGTTTACAAGAGAAGGGAATAAGAAAAGGCTAGAATAATGCTGGTATAAATAATCTGGTATGAATTATAATTTGATGGTAGAGCTTGTTTATTGCCAGTATAGATATGCTCAGATACAGGCAGTTTACCCTATATATCTTCAATTCCCTTGTGTATTTTATGTATACAATTTGTTCTTAACCACCCCAAACCACACCTCCCACGCCACAGCGTAAGAGCACAGTAGGTTGGAGTATAGGAAATATCCTTCTAGACTGTACGGGGGGTGTGTTGAGTATGCTGCAGATGACTTTAATTGCTTACAACGTCAACGATTGGACAGGATTTTTTGGAAATCCTACCAAATTTGGATTGGGGCTTTTCTCTGTGGCCTTTGATATATTATTTATTCTACAGCATTATCTATTTTATCGTAATGCACAGTATAAGGTATTGTACCATCCCATGTAATTGTATCCTTACAGGGTTAATCTCAAGAGGGAAATGAGCTTGTTTATATGTTTATATTAGAATGTTGCTGGCTGAAGTTTAAGCAGAATAGCTTTGAAGTCGATATGTATCTGTCAGGGGAATGTCTAGGTAATAGTGTCATTATTTATACAAATCACATTTTTCTTCCAGTTGCATTCTTTCTCCTTCCAATATTTCTTTAGTAGCGGACAGATGCTTACTCACATTGAGACTACACAATCATTTAAATCCATACATATGTACCTCTCCCAGCCTGGCTCATACACACTATAATGATGTAAATACATACATGTATACGAGTACTGAAGTATTATATGAATCAGTTCATCAAGCCTAATCACAATTCCAAACTACCCCGCTCTAGTAACTAACTAAGAATAACGGTATTGTTGGGGCACAGAAATATATGTGCATACTTTCCCACATATACATATATACACTGTGATACATACCCCAACATATATATAAAGATAGACATAACCATAATTACCCCCTTGCACACAAAGTTATGCAATCAGCTATATAGACATACATACACACATGTTTAATTGCACCTTTACACAAGCTTTCTGTATCCTTCTTACAAGATAAATAAAATATTCCAGATAAACTAATACCCAGTTTCTTTTAAAAGGAGATTACCATTGAAGACGAAACTGCAAAGGCCAGTGAGACCACCAGGCTAATAGCATAAGTAGAAAAGTGACTGCTTTACAGAGCTTAGTAACAGTAACAGTTTGCCGTGTTTCTTTGGAGCGACAACTGTGCATTACAAGTACTGGTCCACCTAATGATTTATTATATATACAAATGTTTTAAAAATAAACATAAAAAGTGAATTGAATGATATTGATGTATATATTCAAAAAAAATCTAAATATAAGCTAATAAACAGAATAATTATAATGATTTACATTGATAATGCATAAGGTCCCAGTTACAAGTTCTAAATGTTGTCCAAAGTTGGGTTTAATTCTTTTTTTAACATCATGCTTGATTGGTACAATGGACTCCGTGGTGGTATATGGGTCAATCTCAGGACCATCTTAGAGAAAGTAAAACAATAATTTCATGATATATTAGTCCGCTCACTATTCTCCTATTCGATTATTTTGAGCTTTATAGCTCATATTGTACCAGTTCAGTGATCAGTCATTTCCTACTAACGGGCCGTTTTTTAAAGTGTTGGCCCTAGAACGTGACTAAGTTATTCTCAGTGCTATTGCTAGGAGAAAGGTGCTCACAACTGGTGCCAATTTTCAAGTGCAGAGCTAGACGTTACAATAAAGATACCACGATTTATATAATACATAATACCGGTCAAATACCTTCTAACTATTAATAAAGTATAATATGCATTTATATTTTGATTGATATTATTTAACATACGCATATATATATGATTATATGGTATAAGAATATAGGAAGACAGTCTAATAATAAATATACTCAATCATACGAATAAAAAGTTTAATATATCCATGATGTAGTAGTGACAGTGAATGTCCGAATAATCCTGTGTCAAATTTTAGCCATGCTTCCGCTAAACCTTTTTGAGACTGAAATATATACATCCAATGCAATATTTCATTCACGAGTATACTATAAATCACTACAAACTATTATACACTTTCATTTGGTTTTCTTGCCACTAGTTAGTATTTTAATTTTAATTTTTACTTAATTTCGCTTCAAACAAACCCTACTCTATGTATGTTGGTATTAGATCACATCTAGCATCTAGCTCCGGGTCCAGCCTGAAGAGTTAAGTAGTATTTTGCAGGTATCAAAAATATGCACCTACTCCGCACAGGGATTAGTAGTTTGTCATAGACAAATATATTTACCTTATCTATTTTTTCTTTTGCCTTGGGGCAGCAGTCTTTTTGCCCGTCTCTTTCTTGGTCCCTACAAAGGGCCAAAACCACCTTAGTATCAGGTCCTGTCATGTATTCTTTTTTCACATTATAGCAACTTTAGACACTTCATATTATAAATCAAGAACCCTATATCAGCTAAAAAGGGTAAAAAGAAGTATAAAACATAAATGCAAAGGTGTAATGAATGATCAGTAGCCAATTACAAGTCATAGGAATAAAACACATGAGAGCAGCATATTAAGGTGAAAACGTCGCATCCGACCACAACATCCACCGGTGGGCTGACCTTTCCCTCTCCTACCATTGCAATTAACATACCTTTTGCACCCTTGGCACCTTTGCTGACCTTTGCTTTAATCATTTTATCGTTGTCTAGTTTGTCGTCGTCAGCTTTATCGTCGGTCTCCTCGTCCGATACTACAGTCTACATAACATCTCATCATGTCAGACCCCAGCACACTTCTCCTCCTCTTCTTATTATTATATATAATA
The DNA here is from genome assembly GCA_002751075.1 of Ichthyophonus hoferi. Taxonomy (NCBI): domain Eukaryota; class Ichthyosporea; order Ichthyophonida; family Ichthyophonidae; genus Ichthyophonus; species Ichthyophonus hoferi. The sequence continues at coordinate 292,008 of NAOQ01000019.1, forward strand.
CATAGATACATACATCATACATTCACTGCACACCTACACATACATATCATAGTCATAGTTTTCATTTGTACAAGTATTTCACCGCTATAGAAGTAATTATTAATTAAACATGTCTAGTATAAAGGCAATAACCCAAATATAACGTATCTTCTGAGCAGATAATTGTAAGATACTTTCTATATTCCAATACTACTTGATCTACTTCAACCTGTAGATGACCCAACCAAATATAACACGTTTTGACAGCCCATCCAAGACACATTCAGTTACACTCACTTACCTCTTTAATCTGACCTGACTCCTCATCAACCACCTCCCCGTCACCAAAAGCTACAGCAAGAAAAAAAAAAAAAAAATGCAAAGTTAGTTTTCCCCAACTACAACGAATTTAGACCTAACACGTTCAATATAAATACTCGGTATGAAAATCGGCATGGTTCAACCTAATTTAGAAAAGACATAATATTAAAACACTGCCATTAAATGACCTAGTAGTTCTATAACTCTACCATACCCATGGCCTATGCCGCCCACTTCATATATAGACATTCTTTACAGGTGCACATGACTTCCTTCTAATCTACTCCGTAACACCTCCCATATACATCCTTGTCTACTCGTAATGCTGTCCGGTTGTCACTATCTCTGCTTGCATATGAGAACATGGCCAGGTATTCACAACCTTTTGCCCCACTATATGATATCTTTCCCTACCAACACTACTATTTGTATATGCTTCTTTTACACCATGCATGCATACTGTTTATTTTTGCCATTCATTGCAACACCGCACATTAGCCGTCCATTTATTATCATGGAATCTCTCACCTCAGCTACTATCATATCTCTTGTCTTAGATGCCATAAAAAAAAAAAAACATACATTCTTTCTCTAACAAGTGGAGGATGCCACGCCACCAACAACTGCAAAGACCCAAATACATTCACAACAGAAATACAAATAAACCCTACCCTCTCTCGATACAGATGCCGCGGCCCGCTTAGGTAAGGCGGCCTTCTCTGCATAAGGCAACATGTGGGTCTCACTATTGTAGGCTCGAGTAAAGGCTGATTTCGCTTTGGTTTCAATCAGCTTGGTATCCCCTCCCAGTCCACTATACTCGGTCAACTCCACAATGGTATCCCTGTGGGCATTGCATTCATAGATATGAGTGTGTATCGCCTTTAGAGGTGGTTTACTATTTCGTGTTCAAGGTGTTCAGGCATGGGATGCTAGTGTTATCTACTGATTCGTACCGAAGCTGCTACATTTGATTAAGCATGTGCGTATGGACTAAATGTGGAGATAGAGGGGAGAAGAACAAGTGAAACAGAAGATCCAAAATGAATCATAGCAAACAGAGAAATACGCATATCACGCACATATGGAGATAGGACTGTGTAGAGTGGGGGGTGTAGTTTATATGTCCGTGTGAGTGTGTGTATAGTCTATAAAAACGTGGAAATGTATACATAGTACATAAACTAGTTAAAATAGAGCTCAGAGATCTGAAACCAACACTAACACTCACATAAAGTAAACATTTAGGTCTCAAATATATCTCATTGTATATTGAACCGTTTCGATGGATTAGACATAGTCATGAATAATACTATTTTTTGTGTTAACCTAGCACATAGTACCTACCAGTCCTCTCGAGTGAGGGTATAGGTGTCCATCATGGCTGTGACCTCGGAGATCCCCTCTGTCCCCTTACTCACCAGAGGCTTTACTAGATGTGTACGCAGTAAAGGAAGGTACCATTGATTGATTTCCCTGCAGGGTTATTGTTTAGTACAATTGTTTTTTAAAAAAAACATTTGAAACATTATTAATCAACCAGTCAGCCCATACAGACTACTTACGAGGTTGTACATGTGGCATGGGTACGTAGATGAACCTGAATCTCTTTCAACAGACGGTCACTTCGAGTGCCCTGCAAACAGAGAGGGAGAGGGAAAAGAGTGAATGAATGATGACCACGAAATGGAGTCAGTATTATGGGTTCGAAGAGAAATGAGTAATAAAAGCTTAAAGAAATAGAAAGAGAAAGAGAGCCAGAGAAATGCTGAGTGTGACAAAACATTAATCAATGCTACGACCAACCCTCTACATAGAGGTTGAATTATGTACAGGATAGCTAGCCTTTCTGCTCTAGTAACCATATCTCTATCCCTCTTTCTCTTTTTCATTTCTTATTCATAAACTCTTTGACAGTTTAATCAGTTCAATTGAACTAATAAAGCTAATATATTTATTACAGCCAACCTCTATATGCACACAGAAATACTATAATGTCTCAGAAAAGGTTGTCATAATGATTGAGAAAATGAACAACAACAGAAAATCCCTTTGTATTATAATGAAAGTCGTCACGTTTAAGGATAGCCCTAGAAAACCAACACTGCAGTCAGAGCTAGGAGGAGAGGAAAAAGAGAAGTAAACAAAAAATTGGATAGACTGAACTAATCAGTCTATAAAACCACGTAAATGATTAAATGATTATATATGATATATATCATACAAAATTATATCATTATATCATTACCTTGGAGTAATTACCCAGCCAAGAAGGAAAGCCCATCTGCCATGACGAACTGCTGAGCATTCCCTTCATGTAATATGCAGGCCTATGATAGGGGGACATGTACGTATAAGTACATGTGTACGAGAGGTGTATTGAGGAAGAGATGAATGAAATAAGAGTTGGTAGGTGTAATTCTAGATTGTTTTTTTTCTCTCTTGAAAAGAATAGCAACCAGAAGAACTAAAAGTTCGTAGGTCACGCAATAGAAGCTATGATATGGAAAGAGAAAGACAAACAAGGAGAAATATACACTTAAAAAACAAAAGGAGGCAAGGTGAGATGTAGATACCTGACCAAACTGGCTACACCATGGTTTGGCATGAGACCCCATGCATTATTCCTTCTCTTCGTAGCGTCTAGTATATCTCCATCACAGAATGAATCGGCTGCTTTGCTATACCCCCGCCATGGTCCAGAGCGGTTCATGTCAAATATATATTGAAGGTAATATCACTACAGTACTCTAATAGGATTAATATCACTACAGCATTCTAATAGGATGAATATCACTACAGTACCCTAACAGGATTAGTATCGGTACAGCACTCTAATAGGATGAATATCACTACAGCATTCTAATAGGAAAAATAACACTACAGTACTCTAATAGGATTAATAACACTACAGCACTCTAATAGGATGAATATCACTACAGCATTCTAATAGGATAAATATTACTACAGCATTCTAATAGTATGAATATCACTACAATACCCTAACAGGATTAATATTGGTACAGCACTGTAAAATGAATATCATTACAGTACCCTAATAGGATGAATATCATTACAGTACCCTAATAGGGAAAATATCGCTACAGCACCCTAACAGGATTAATATCATACACATCGAGGGTCATAACACTACAGTATTCTAATAGGGTTGGTTATAAAGGCCTGTTAATCGCCTCTACAAGCACTAAGATTCATAAGTAATATAATTGGCAGAGTGACACACTAGATGGCCAGGTCTATATAAATACGTATATATATCATTATATATATGATTACAATCACGGCTGCGTGCGCTAAATAATAAAGACTATACATCTATCTTCCATATACACACCTAATGACATCCAGTGTTTTAGCTGCTTGTCGGTGTGGTGTGGGCTCGTTTCTAGCACAATCGGGAACAAAACGAAGATAATTCTCCTATATAGAAGGATGGAATAATTGAAGAGTTAAACGTAAATAGAAAGAAGATATATTACATTGAGTTCTGTGTACAAACAAACAAACAAAGTACTGATGAACAAAGGATATAGGAAAGGGTAAATAGATAAAGTCGCGGGGAGAGGGCAGAGAGAAAGAAATCGGTTAGAGGCTAAGAAGTGCCTGTATAATAGCATGATATAGACACCCTAGCTATCATGTGTATGCCTAGCATACATAAATATGGGTTAAGAATAACCGCGTCAATAGTCTCTTGTAACCTTCTCTGACTTCAACTACAAACATCAAGGTCAGTCACATATGAAATATAAAATAAAAACCAAACGGTAGAAATAGTAATATATATATCAGATATAAAGATATAGAGAGGGAACTTCAAAGACAACATATACCTATATAGACCTATATATAATCTATGATACCAGCCCAACTGCCTGCCCACACCTACCTGGCTCATAAGTGGTACCATATCGTCCACAAAGTACATCCGGAGTTTCTCATCAAAGTTCATTCGATCGGACTCCGCTCTAGTGTAGGCCTAAACATTGTGTCAATATATATATGCGCGTTGATATGAATATGGAAAAAAATATAACTGTGATTATAAATAAAACTATATCTATAAATAGATATGCATAAGATAGAATTGTATTTTGGGGACGGAAGCCAAATAGAAATCAAAAAATACGGAGCGGCCATTGACGAAAATCATATGTATAATTAGTACCTATTGGTTTGTTATAGAAGAGAAAAGATGGGCAAAAGATTACACTTAGACATTACATATAAAAAGGGAAAAGGAAATAAGAAACACAGAAAGATAAAGAGAATGGAAATACAATGAACCAACAGGCCAATACACACTGCTTACAGTTCGCACAGCATCGAAAACGCTAAGAGATCCAGTGCTATCCTTCTTGGCATTTTTAAGTTTATCCTGAAACAGTAATAGTCAATATCGTTATAGTTGTAGGTAGATGATGGCTTAATATTAATCTCTATATGCCATAGTGTAGATATAAGATTATAATGTGGAATTTAGGTTGTGTATCTTACCTTCTAATATACTAATACAGTCACCAAAGAGAGCCATTAAATCATTGTCATCAAACAAACCCTATCCCACTAAACATCTCAATTGATATATACCAAATAATATGTTATGCCATGTATGTATGTATGTATGTATGTATAACACAGGAACATAACATGTCCACTCAAGCATCATATCTATTAAATATCTATACAATAAAGCCATCGTATCATCACTGAAGGCTTTATGGTATGCCATATATATGTATAATGTATATATGTACTGCAAAGCTTGTGGTCTACCCTAGATGTCTTCCTAACTATTCTCCTACCTTAACTCCATCATAGGTCAGGCGCTCTCCATTAAGCTGCCACACGGATAGCTGGTTGAGAATCTGAAGAGAAACACATGAGTAAGGTAACACCTTTGTCTATAGTCACTGTTTCTCGACACGTCTCCTACCCATATAATAACAAATAACCTAATGTATCTATGTAATATAACATGCCCTTATGTCTAGAATGTGTAGATACATTATCTGTTCACACCTATTAACCTATTTATATTCCTATACTCTTATATCTCGTCCAGCTTCTAGTACTCTACCTGGCATATTCACTATCAACGACATGCGTAAAACAAATTTAAAAAGATTAACACGCATATATGTGCACTTTACCTGGCGAATATCATTATTAGTGGCGGTAATCAGTTGCTCCAGGGCGTTGGGTTCAATACTCAGCCCCTCTTTAAAGCAAATACTCATGACCTTGCCCTAGGTTCATCAATTAAAATCTGTTAATAAAATTTAATAGTTCTCACAATGTCTATACATTGGATTAATACGTACTAAGATAGTATATTAACCTATAACCTATAGTATTATAAACTACCCTAGCATGCATTAATATTTACAAGGGAGTACCATATGGCACTACATAATTACATAATATAATATAATATAATATACTATCTCGGTAGGTTTTAATCTATGTTAGTTCATATAAATATGTGTGTAAATATGCCACATATATACATATCTTCATTGCACTAACTTATGGGCAAAAGTACATATGTAGGATAAAGAGGGGCATAGCGTATCTATTAACTATGAACAAATACAACCATTGCCACTAGTATGGGTAGGCTGTGGGTAGCAATAGCAGGCCATATCCCCCATCCTACCTTTATTTGATTGATATTGGGGCGGTTGAACCGCATGTCCACACAGCAATTCATCAGTGAGCGTACTTTACGGCTACTATGATCATTGCACAGACAGATGATTGGAACTTTTGTAGTTTTAATCAGCTGGATCAACTCTATATAAGGATACATAATATGCGTCAGAAAAATTAAAAATAGCCTACATGTAGCTTATTCACCCATTGGTCTACATACATTTTAAATTTCTCTTGACCCTATAATATTACCGGGTTAATTCTACACACATCTTTACAAGCCCTTCTTTCAAAAATAAATTGTGATACACATAATCAAGTCCTAAATACTAGTAATAGAATAATATTAACGTAAGGGTTGATGTAAAACCAACAATAGAAGGTGGTAACTACTAACCCTGCATGCCCCCTCTATCACCTGCGGACATTCCATCCACTTCGTCCATGATTATCATCTGTGGCCTCTTCTTGCTATTACTGCTGCCTCCTACCTTAGAGTAAAACTCGGTCATGGCACGATTGTCTAGCACATCAGATACTTCATCGCGAAGACTGGAGAGTTAGAAAAAAGAGTTTGTGGGCCACACAAAGAGAGAGAGGGAGAGGAAGAAGGAGTGAGAGGGAGAGGAAGAAGGAGTGAGAGGGAGAATATGACTGTCAGAGGGAAAACATTAACCTATAAGTAAGATATTATGGAAGCTGAACTGAGAACAGAGTCCCAGTCCAGCTACCTTCTGAGTGAATGTTTCACTATAAGAACACCCTGTTTCAATCTCCCTGCCCTTAACCCTACCCATGCTTCAATCTGTCCCCGTCTCTTTCACCTACTTTTTTGTTAATTGTTTATCTAGTTCATACTTATCCATATATATTGTCAATGCTAATGCTGGATCTCCCTCCCGCTTTCTTCCATTCTCACCTGGTTTTGCTTCTAGTATCCGAGGCGTTTAATTCTATCACGTCATAGCCACAGGCTGAGGCTACCAGAGTGGCAGTGGTGGTCTTGCCAATGCCAGGCGGCCCAGAGATCAGCACAGCTTTGAAACTGGCGGTATCTACAGCCTTTTTACCATAAGCTTTATTGGGGGCTGTAATGCAGTGTGAAAACAATAAAATATATGATTAGAATCGTATCTAATTTATGGTGGATAAAGGGTGAAGGGTAGAGGCAAATAGATGTCCACAAAACAAAAGTTGAATGTAACCATACATCATGATGTTCATGCAAACATGAGTGAATACTTGACAAGATGCATGAAGGAGGCAGACATGTAGTGGAGATAAGTATAGAATAAGCGAATAAATGATTGTAGTACAAGTATATAATGAGGAACCTGCATCTATGGGTGGAAATCATTATGTGCCGGTACTTGGCACATAGTAAGTACATCAGTGCTATCTCTCATGCACATACACATACACATACCCTTAGACTTGGCTTTATCTCCAGGGGCATTATTTATCTTCCAATTAGTCAGCCACTCGGTTAGTCGATCAACCTGGGTTTTGTGGCCAATAATATCCTAGAGATAATATGACCAGAGACAACAGGTGAGAGAAGGTAGAGGAAGGCGAGATAAGATTGGATGATGGATGTACACTAAGAGGCCATATAGTGTTTAATAAAATATCCTGAGGGTTGTGCCTATACCTGAGCTCATTGGTTTAGTTTACTATTGTCTGTGATAGTGAGCTATCTGGACATTGCAATGAAGTTTAGATTAATTAATTGAAAGTGAATGGAAGTAATCGATAGATAGTAGGGACAGCATGAGAAGACATTGCAAATCATGACAACGTACACCTAAAGGTAAAAGGTAAATCGAACAAGCCTAATAAACCAGATAATCAACCAATCACATCAATGAATGACTTAATTTTAATTAAGTGCCCTCCTCCTAGACTACTTATAATTTGACAGTTAACTATCGAAATATTGTGTTGTCTACTACCACAATAAGAAACCAGTTTAGATTCATCATACTCTCTTGCATATACTACCACCAAATCTGCATCCAATACAGGCTATCAATCAATGAAGGGTTGCCTATAAGCTGTAAGCATGAGATAAACGCGCATGTGTGATTACAATCCAGCCATTACAGGTCTGATATAGTCTCTACCAACGACCCTCACCTTAACACCGGCAGGCTTGTATTTTTCCACCCATAAAGCCCCTCCTTCCACTGGCTTAGAGGATTTAGCATGGGTGGGTTCACTAGGTGTCGAGAGGGTTGGCTTGGTGGTAGGCTTGGTGGCTAGTGAAGTGGTCTTAATGGGTGCTGCTCCTGCTGCAGTATGTTTATATGCCCCATGGACCAATAATCGTTATTACATATCCACACATCTATCCTTTATACAGCTTATATACCCTGTTCAATAAATATTATAATAATAGTAATCACATATTTCCCCTCTACCAACCCTCCCACATGCATACACACATACACCAGAAACACTACTATATGATGTCCAAATCAAACCAACTAAGGTAAGTATATTGTATCCACATACCTTTACCCACAATCATTCCATTCACACCTCTTACACCTATACACGTGTACGCCTCTTTAACTCTATCCCTCTTGATGATACTATAGCCCAATCATCAATACGTACCGGGCTCACATGGTTTAGTAGGTTGTAAGGTCAGTGGCGTAGTCTCAGCGGTTCTCTTAGGGATCCAATCCCGTGATGGCGCTGTTGTTGAAGAGGCGGCTACTGGCGCCACCTTCTTAGATGCTTTGGCCTGAGGGAGAGGGGAAAGGGGGAGTGGAGATACCAGGTTTGGGATTGGGAGAGTCTATGTGTTGGTGAGAGGTAATAAAAGAGAACAGGGGAGGCGAGGTGTAGCTAGGGACAAAGAGAGATAAATGAACTACAAATATAATTGGATATGGGCAGGGACCCAGTAAAAGAATCTCTGAGTAGGTGGATTGCATATGGATAAGGCCTTATAAATTCGTCTTTAAGTGCCTACAAACTACTTAACGCATGTATGGGTAGATGGGGTATCTCATCATGTAAATGCATGCAGATAAAACTTACAACAATGAAAGTATATATGACGGTACTAATACTAAGTGAGTATGTGTAGGCCAATTGGTAATGTCATAGGAATGTATATAAAATAGGTCATAGATGGGTTGAAGATAAACTGGGGTAGGTCCAGTGGTATTTCTTAAGAATATATATATATATATATCTTGCACCATGTAAAAGAAACCAAACATGTTCAATCCTTATTGAAGTAAAACGGCAATGCAACCCCTAGGTTATATTGAAATGTTTGGAAGATTCTACTTATACTTGATTCATTACAGCATTCTGTGGGAACTCTTTACTCACTACCTTAGTGGGCTTATCTACAGGTGGTTCGTAATCGCCCTTGGCAGGTAGATCCTCTAGCAGCTTGTAGAAGCCCTCTTCGTCTATCTGTTTGGTTCCACAAGCTTTGGCTTTCACCAGCTGTCCATACCCAATATCCATATTAATAACACACACTATATGCAAGCACTTAGAGACTCATTCTTGCTTTATATATTCAGCTTCCAGTAAACACGTGAATATACTATAGCAGGTCCCCCACCCATTCCTACTCTTAACCACTCTCCACACATGCCATTTGACCCGTTTAGCTTCCCTTTCATTAGCCACTACTTGTTAAATGTATATAAATAAGCCGAGTTAAGGCTATTCACACCCATACACCACCCACACATACCTTACTCTCTCCTGGATCACGGCCTACTATCACGTAGTCGGTTTTCTTACTGACTCCCGTTGTCACTCTGTAGCCATACAGTGTTAATTATACCTATAAAACTTCCTATAAGAATATATATTATACTGCCTGTGTAGTATAGAGAGATAGATGGATAGATAGATAGATTCCATTCTTATACATAAATGGCAACGCTTCTAGCAAGCCATACTTAATCGCCTCAGTAGGATTGGTGGATGCAGCTAGATCTAAGATCGCTCTTAAATCATCGCTTTAACAATGCGTCATCAGGGGTAGCTCTAGAACTAGAAAGGAATTAATTACTATCTTTGGTGCTTAGTACAGTCTTTTCCACCAACCATTGTGTACCATTCAGTATTTTAACCTTTTCTGATACGGTCCACATATCCCTTGATCCCCCACTCCCACTCCCCCGCGGTACATAGGGGCAGAGTGTGATGTCATATTGACACATATGTTATGTTCAGGTAATTATTTACGATAATTGGGTTAATTTTTTTCCAACTCTATGATGAAACCTACCCTGTGTAGCAGTTTGATTATCACTGAGTCGTGCGTGTCTTTTGACATTATTACTCACAGCCGAGTGGATTATAAACCCCAAATAGCAAGGCGGGGGGGTCACTCATGACAATAAATATTCACTCCGGGCGTGTGTCTTAGTTTTAAACTACACTCATGTAGCCCACTAAAGTCAAAGTCATATTCGCTTTCACTATGTATCAGTGATCAATATATATTTGACCATGCATATGTATATACAATTAAATTCAAAAATAGAATTTAATTGAAATACTAGTGAGCCAATATAAAAATATATAACCCTAATAGTTACAATATTACATAATACAACACAGTATAATACAAGACAATGCAACACAACCAAACACAATACAGTATAGTATTATTATAGAGAGGACCTCGATTCTACACAGCAACAGGATATCTACCTTCCACCCAATCGCTTAACCAGATCAGTCCAATCATCTCTAGCAATACATTCCAATTCTCCAGTCACTACAAAGGTCATTCCCTGAAACGAGTTGCTATTGCCCTTGGGAATCTCCCTGGTACCTATAATACACATCCTTTAAATGGCTAGTTAACTTGTCACATCATGCTATCATGATCCATCTCTTTCTACATGACTCATTATTCCTCTACTTCTATTTCATTCCAAATGCTATCTGATCATGCATTTTACCCCATTCCTATCCCCACCCTATCCCAATTACTACTACAGTTGTAACCTACTGAACAAGAAAGAATGGTCAACAATCAACAAGCCACAAGCCACCCACCTAAAGCCTTGGGACCCTCTCTACTCTTATAGGCCCAGAAGTTCTTCTTCTTAGGTTCTTCAGGCTTGGCCTCAATATCACCATCCACAATCCCTTCAGCCACCTCCTCTTTCACCACCTTCGTGCTACTCTCTTTCTTTCTCTGCTTCACTGCCTTCTGCCTCTCTCCCTCCACCATAGTGTCTTCCTTGATATCCCCAATCTCTTTGTGCTTGGTCTTCGACTTCTCTTGTTCATTATCCTTCTTGGTTTTATAAGATTTAGGCCTGTCCCCCTCAGTCTCTTTATTAATTTCAGCTTTTTTAGTTACACTTTTGGACTGTTCTTGATCAATTTGTTCCTCATGGTGCCTCTTCTGTGTATCCATTTTCATTGTTTTCTCTTTCTTTATCCCATCCTTTCTTTCCTTCTCTTCCACTTTATTCTCTTCTTTCACTCGCTTTACTTTGTGCTCATGATCTTCCTTTATTGGACTGCTGTTACTTACTTGACTCGGACGCTTACGTGGAATATTCTGGAAATAAGAGAATATGTTATATCCACAAGCTAACAGGTGACTATACTTTACCATACCCCATTATCACTTAGTCGCCCATTATTTCCAGGATCTAAGCTCTCTCTTGCTCTATATCTCCCTCTATCTTTCAAATATACCTGTTATCTCTATTTAAATTTCCTTGTATTCATTCCCTTTCTTTCCCCTATTCACCCATCCGTGTGCATAGTGACAGCTTCTTTACACATCACATATCATACATGCACATGTCATATGCTGTCTATTCTATACAATCCATACAACCACAAACCTTTTCCTTCGTCTCAGTTGCAGTCTTTTCATTCGGTTTGGTCTCCTGTCAAGTGTGTTCTGTCAGGCATATAACACTGGATCATACCACTACCCTCTCTACACTATACCGGAGTGAAGAAACTAAACATAAGCATCCAGCACCAGACAACCAACCATAACGTCATACAAGTCAAGTTAATTTAGGTACACCTATACAATCATCAAGAGATGTACAACCATCTCTCTCTTCCCCTCTCTCTCTCTATATATATATATATATCCTACTACAGTTACACCATAACACCCACTTCCACTCGCTCCTTCCACATCATTTACACTCACAATACCTACCGCACCCTCAGTAGGAAGTTGACTACTCCGCTTAATTGTGGCTCCTCCAAACACCTCATTGGCTGACTTGGGCACAGCTTGTGACTTTTCATTGGTTCTCGTGTCCTGCAAGAAAATGTATCATGTGGATAAACCAATCACAATAAATCAAATCATAGGGTATCTATCATTATCATCCAATCACCTCATAGTATCACATGCAAACCGTATAATGGCATGGTGGTAAAAAAATAGATTAGTATATTTGTATATATATATAGAGAGAGTGCCACAACTCACTGTATGTATAACAATATATAACAATATATTATCCTAAAACGACACAAGCCATCATAACATAATAGTAGAAAAATAAGCACATACCCTGTAACAACACATATGACTTTAGCCATCTATCTATTTTAATAGAGGATGCAGATACAAGTAATAGTAATAGCAATAGTAATATGCACCTTACTGTTGAAGAAACGAGATTTAACTGCATCTTGCCTGTCAACATGCCGATTGTTAGAAATTGTGTTCGCCCGCCTATACTAAGATATATTAGGCTACGCTATACAATGCAATACTATACTATACCATTTAATATTATACTATAATATATTATACTATCTATGACAGGACTTTAATGCCGTAAAACATTATACTCTATCTCATAATAGCTCTTGCACTCTAGGTCTAATTGATAGCATATGCTTCCAAAATGCAGGCTGGTCAAGCCATTAAAGAGGATAATGAAAACACATATCCGGTTACATAATCAAAGTAGCGTAAACATAAAAATATTTGTAACTAAATCATAATAACAAGATATCAACTATTAAAGCCTTATAATAAAAAATAACAGAGTCTTACTCTTGGAAGTTATCGTCCTCTGTCAATTGTCAGGTGGCCAATTAGCATAATCATGGCGTCAGTGAGGTCGACAGAATGGTGGAGGGTATGTATTTATGTGTGTATGCATGTATTTATGTATGTATGTATGTATGTATATAGATAATATATAAATTTCTTTTGAGTATAAGTGAAGATAACCAATTGGATGGGGATAGTGAGTCGTGTGTATCAATAGCTGTAAAACAGGCCTACACAAACACTCTCTGCAAATGGTTTTATCCCTCTATATATTGATATAACTATCTATCTCAATATACATCTCTTGATTGTTTTAAGAAGCACAGGTGTGAATACACTGAATATTTCCCCTATGATCGGTATTTTGAAAAGAAAACTATGACTGGGCATGCCCAAGATGGGCTAGAGATGTGGTACATGTATATATGTATGTATATTTATGCAACGAAAAAAGGTAAAACTGCTAACCCCAAACAAAATGTATTGAGTTGTAAAGAATAACATGAGAAATAGTTATTACCATCGGAGGAGAAGAAGTCATTCTTTGACTTTTTGACTTTTGTGGTATTAGAATCCTGAGGTAAGCATAAGTATCAACATCAATGCAAACCTTTTCCTATGGAAAACAGCTTATAATTTTATATAGCCAAAGTTAGCAGAAAAGAAAAAAGAAAAAAAAGATACTCCCCTGGGTATTAAAACAAATACATTACATCTGTAATTATCCACTGCATACGGCTATACTTATCTTAGTCTAGCAGTAACATGATTAAGAAAGAGAGAAGGCCCAGATATCAATATGTGCAGATATAAAACATTACCACCAATTTATCTCTACCATGCATCAAATAAAGTACTACTATGAAAAAAGAGTTGATGAGAATACCCCCCCATACAGTTTATTCATAGTGCTTACAGTATCTTCTTGAGATCTTTTCTGCTGTGCTGGTTTCTTAACTTCTTTTGTTGTCCCTGAGCTCTTTACATTGCTCTTCTTTCCGAAAAAAGAAAGCAGCGTGGCCTGTTTGTATAGAGAGGATACAGGTTTGTTGTTTGTTGTTATTTTATAGTCACTGTTTTTATGGGTAATAGTAAAAACTACAGCAATTGAGAAGATGTACCATGTAAGTAATTGTAACTATTAAAAAGAATAGAGATGGTGGATAAACAAAAACAAAAACAATTCAATATAATGATGGGAAGAGGGTAGGATAGGATAGGGTAAGAGAGGGTAGGCGGGTGAAATACTAAAATAGTGGGTAAAATCGTCGCATTAAAGCAAATACTTTCCTGGCCACTAGGGGGTTGTGATTTCTTAGAAGACATTATTAAAGGCAACACATATATTATCTTATATTATATACTAGCATTCGTATATTATTTTACCCCACTAAAAATAACTATCCCTGCACGGTACATATATATAATAACACGTTTAAAGCAATAAATTGTGCAGACAGTACCCGCTTTGGATTAGCTTGTTGATGAGCTACTGCAGGTATTATATGATTGACTAGTTAAAAATAATGATTATTGATTGGTCATTTAACGCGCCCAAACATTTGAATCATTCGCATCACATTCTTATAATCTAATCGTGAAGCGGGTGGCATCCTAAAACTGGAAATACATTGCATTATAACTTCCAGAGTTAACCCGTGCACCAAGCTCACAGATAACTTTAATGGTATAGTTATTATATGTAAGTATGTTGCTTTATAGGCCATATTAAATCAGGTTTATACTAGTTAGAGACATACGTTCTGGTGGAATTAATATTAAAATAGTTTTAAATTTTAATTCACATGTATGAGTACCACATCAATGGGTTTCCAGGATTTAAGGTGTTTACATTCTATATCTTTTTTAAAATTACATCTTTCTTCACTCCTCTTTACCGTTCCCTCGGTCTAAATATTATCTTTCTATTTCTTTATATTGTTATGCTTTTCTTTCTCTCAAACCTGCAATTGTAGCAGTATGTGATAGTATCTACTATCTAAATTCAACCAAAATCGACAAGGAATTACAAGTATATAAAGAAAATATATACCCCCTAGTATACAATTGAACAAAAATAAAGTAATTGTCCATTTTTAGTATACATTGTGAAGCCTTTGATAACTGAAAAGATATACTGGTGTGTAGTACTGATTGGGGCCACATCAAATTACAAATCTTATAGGGGTCTGGGGTTGAAACAGGTTCTTTCATGTTACATTTTTCTTATTTATTTTGAATGCTATAACCACTAAAACTATATGTTCATCAAATCTTATAATGTGTGTATAAAAAATAAAAAAACGTCTGTTAGAGCTCGATGATGATATCACAATTTACTGAAATAGTGCTTGAAACGGAAGTATTTCCATATACATGTTGCCTTAAATAATTTAAAATCTAATTCCTTACCACAGTCACATATTCTGCTTCCATATACCATACAAAATCAAAACATTTTGCTGTCATACGACAGGGTGCAAAAAATATACAAAACTTACTCACACGGTCATGCACAGGTCTATGTTGTTGTTCCAGTCTCCTTGACTTGGTTGTTTTTTTTTTCTCTTCTACTCCATATTTTTCCGCAAAAAATGATAGTAATGTAGCCTATAGGAAATTCTGTGTTAAGATTGGTCATTTTTAGACCTTTATGTTATGTCTTACGGATGGCCTTGCGAGTGCCTCCGGCGTGGTATATATTATAATACTAGTTTTACAGCTTTTTTGGGACTCGAAAGCAAAAATCTACATTAAAAGATGACCTCATATTTATTTGTTAATTAGAATTTTATGCATACTTTTCTTTCTTTTCTTTTGAAATTCCAACCTTCCAATATTGTGAAGGAATGCCCCTTAAATTGGCCTAGACCTACCGGAAAACAATTTACCCTGCCGCTTACCCTTTT
>NAOQ01000020.1:0-11885 GCA_002751075.1 Ichthyophonus hoferi
CTTATATACCCTATATACCTTACATACCCTATATACCTTATAGATACCTTATATACCTTATATACCCTATATACCCTATATACCATACTAAACCCTATAACCACATAACCCATAAAGAATAAAGAGGATGCTAACGAGAGGGAAAGATTGCGGGCTGCTCCATTACTGTCTTTTAATAATATCCTTTCAGTGCTTCTTCCTGTATTGCGAAGAAATTGGAATGGTGTGCGTTTAGACTTATGTGCCCTGTGTAGATATGTAGAGATATAGTTAGAAACTAACGTTGATGTATCATTGGCAAGTTAAAATTAATCTCAATCTTAGCGTGCTCCTTTCCCTAGCAACTTCTATAATACCTTACCAACAGTAAGCAGAGCCAATATTGCCTAATGACATTCGAGACATAAGAAAGGAATGCAATAGATAGGGATGGGAGGGCTACCAGATAGCATGATAATAGGAGGCAGTAAAACCCAATAATGTTATATTTTTTAATCGTATGCTTCATTCTCCCTCCTTTATTTACTCCGGTAGTGCTTCTAATATTAACGATATCATTGGTTATTTAAATTATAAAAGGGCCAACACAGTCTTACCTCAGAGATCTCATCCCATTCTCATCCTGTAGTGGACTGCCAGCCTGGGCAGGGGATAGCATCCTGCATATGTATTTGTATGAGTATATGTATGTGTATATGTATGTGCATATGTATAAATGTATTTATCTATCTATCTACATGCATGTAGGTATAAGTTAATATATCTGTGCCTATTAAGCAGTCTATATACATACACCATCACTCTCTATAAATTATATATGGCCATATTTATAGCAACATATATACATACCCAGCATTACCCTCTGTCCGGCCATTAGCTGACAGTAAAGGGGACTGTGGATTAAAGATCCTTGTCTGGGGTAGCTCCAAGAAGGAGAGGTAGGTCTGATACCTATAGATTGGCCACAAGTTAGCGTTACAAAATAAATAAATATATATTCATTCCCAAGGTTACAATAATAAACAAAGAGAAAGCATGTGTGATGGTGTACACAGGAATATGCATATATATGAAGATTTAGAAAAGGAAAAAATGGTTATAGATTGAGATGTGCACAAATGTATTTATGGCTGTAGAGATTAGAAGAAGAGGTGATGGTAACCCGCCTATAACAGACAGTAACTACCAGGCATCAGCTTACGAGCTTGGCTGTAGAAACCCGTTGGGATAGTGATAACTTTCTTCTTCCCTTAGGAGATATCTTCCTTCCGGGGTATTAAAATGCTTTTTCATACGCGGGTCCTTTATAGGCTCCCTCAAACGGCCTCTCTCCATATTTAGACCGTTATTCATCCTGACTACTATTGGCTGTCCTGCATGTCTATATTAACACACTACGTTAGGCAGGGATAAAGGTATAACAACTAAAAAGATACTAGAAGGGAATAGGTGATAGATGGATGGTATTACATATTGCGGTGTTTGTGGCTTTCCACTCGAATCCATTGTGATTGGTATTGTATGTTTAAAATTAATCCCAAGCACTGGCTTGAGATTAATTACAGCCATACAACATCATAAAACTGGATGTGGGGTAGGCCAATAGATTGCTTATGATTAGAATTTATTTGAGTTTATTGAGTATATTATAGTAGGGTATAGTATATTAGTATATTACAGTATACTATATTATAGTATAGTATAGTACATTATACAGTATATGATAATTTGTAGCCAATTATCCCTGAAATATCTTATTACAAGCTATGTGTTAGGAATAGCGCTTGACCAAGGTTAATGAACTATAACTGGTGGTGTTATTTATTATATGATCAATATTATACTGTACAAGGTGTCGGGCTATTTTCTGGGAAGGTTAACGTGAACATTCAGAGATTTAGTACTAAGGGGTGACCTGGGCCCCTTCAAAATCATTTGCAACAGACACTACCTCCTTTAAAATAACAAATGGCTTCGCATTACAATGGCATGCTAGAGTAATATCCTGGTATCGAATTTTAAATGGAATATAACCTGAAATAATGTATTTCCCAATTGTCCCAGAATATGTGATATTAATATAAATGTGTAGAGCTATTCACTGCCTCATGATCATGTGCACGATTACAATATGTTTGATATTACATAACTATTGTCGAATTTAAAATTAGTGCATGGTGAAAAGGTAGTTAGGAATCCATTGCTCAAGACACTTTGTCTATGGCCATGCTTAGACTGCCATTTAACTGGTCAATTAGTCCGATTACAGAAGGACCTACAATAATATATTCGCACATGGAATTGGTAACCCACTCATTCATTAATTGTAAAATAACATCTATTGTGTTCAGCTAAAATGACGTATTGAATTCTACTGCATAATGCAATCAAACATAGGTACCGTTTGTTACACTAAGTGCTATAGAGTGAATTCTCTAGTACAAACCATTGTTGTTATTAACTATAAAGGTTTAGACACTTGTTAATTAAAATTCAAAGTTTAACTGATTGATCGAGTCAGATGATATGGGTTTTTTCTATTACAGTTAGATGTGATAGGTTAAGTGTAGTGTAAACTATATTCAAACCATATATTATGTATTTTGACACAAAGTGAAACTATTAATGCAGAAAATTAATAATCTTGCTATAAAGCTCCCATTGCTAATATTTATATTAAATCAGACCGTCAAGTTACATGATCTCAAATAGTTTCCCGACATATAATAGAAAAGCATTAAAACATTTTAAATGCAACTATACAGAATAATAGATTGGAGCTGGTAAACAGATGTTGAATATGCAGTCATACGTCATGTAGGCTGTATCATAATATGACATCCTATTCTGTGCTTATTCAAAGGGGCTTTTACCTGCACTTCATCAGGTAGCCCCATATTAGTGGGACAGATTCATAAGTTACCCTAATACACTGAATATTCCATGTAGGTGCTATGGGTTATCTTGATTGTTTGATACTTTTCTTACCCCTATTATTCATATCCATGTGCAATTGTCCTATTAAAGACATTAAAAATTATTTGTTGGATTGTTGTCCTATAATCCATTGACTGGGAGGGCTCCAACAATAAAATTTATGTGACCTCTGAGGCCAACCAGTACTTCAACCACAGGTTCCATTGGGTAATTGCTTCATCAAATATCCTGGTCTATAAAATAAAGAATAATTTATTTTGGTAGAACATACAAACTGTCAATGTAATTATTACACAACACAGCTATAACTCCATACTAACATCATATACCTGGTAGTATCTTGACTGCCATGACCTCGGACAAATAAATAAAAGTAAACAGACCAGCTATTAACAGTGAAGGAAAATAATTAGTTCTTCTGTGGGTTAGTTGCATTTTATTTATTTTCCTTTTTTAAAATATTTTTTTGAATTTCTTTTACTTTTTTATTTTGGGTCTGCATTTACAAACCAGTTCATGGCCATTTTTTAACTATATTAAGTTTATAATGTAGGTTATAATATCGTTTATATTGTAGACTATAATATAGGTTATGTTATTGTCCAGGGAAACTGGCTTCCTGACTTTCTGAGCCACTGGTCATTGGTATGCCTAGTCACATTCCAGAATGTAGTAAGTAGTTTTCCTATTGCCAAATAATCCCAAGGACAATTGCAATGATTGGAGAGGTGATCAATTATTATTAGAGAACACAAAGCTATTGCCTAGTTTTGGCGGTTAAAACAGATAAAAGGAGTTAAGATAATAGTGGATAGACCAATAGCAATTAGCCTGCTATACAGACGACTGTCACTGTTGATGTATAATAATATACAGGAGTAAATAATACTACCCTACATAGTTGGTGAGAGTGTGATAACATGGCTAGTCAGGCTATCAAGCCTATAGACAGGCAGTCGGTTCACCGGATCTGCTCTGGGCAGGTGGTGTTGTCCTTGGCCACTGCAGTAAAGGAGTTGTTGGAAAATAGTTTGGATGCTGGTGCTACATGTATTGGTGTGTATGGTTTATGGTGGACAGTGTATTGTGTGTGTGGAAAAGTGCACTCATTCCCTTCTAGCGTTTAATCTTACACCGACATACTCCCACGGATATATGTTTACCTGTGTTAAATCCATCCCCTACCCTTTCTACGCAAGAGTATATACCTACAAGCAATAGTTGCTAAATATTTAGGCATACTTCAAGCAAACGCAAACCCATAATTTCATATATACTTTCCCTTCCGCTGATCATGGTTGATGTAAACCTAGAGGTACATACTAGAATGGACACGGGAACTATCTCACATGCACGTACAGACACATTACTTCTGTTTACAAACTTACACAAAATAAAAACACACCCCGATATAACATACGCATGACGAGCGATTAAAAAAGATTTGATTGTCTTTCCTCTTTTCATAGCTTCTCTATCTACATACATCATAAGTGGTATAGGTGTAAATACATCTTTACGATATTAAGCACCTTAACTGATATATATGTATAGGCCTATAAAGAGACAGAGATTATCATACTATCCATAGATGTTATTTTATGAATGCATGTAAGACCACATGTATATATCCACTGCCTTATCCATACCTATCACTCTCTAAAAATGTATTTATTCTTGGATACATGGCTATATTTAACCTTAATACGAGGCTCTGTTACATATCGTATTATTTGTAAATAGGACCACATGTGACAATAAATGCAGTCTTAATATAACTAGACAGCGTTACAGAACTGATTTTTTATCATTGGCATCTATTATATACCTACTACCCCACCAGACAGAAAATACAAGCAGAATTCATAGCTTTATAAATTGTAATGCATGATTGCACACACCAGGCCTAGTAAACCCTGGCCTCATTACTATGATTTATATAATATATAGAATTGTCAATAGCGTATATCCATAGCTACATAATGTAGATATATATGCAGATTTAAACCAAGGCCCCCGTCTATCTATTATATACACACTTTATTCATTCAGGGTTTTCTGAGTTGAAATAAACCCTTTCCCCGTCACATTGCAATGATGTCCCTATAGTTAATACTGATTTGTTTTCCTTTCCGATAGAGGTACGCCTCAAAGAATATGGCTCTAAGTGCATAGAGGTCATTGACAATGGCTGTGGGGTGGACGAGGAGAACTATCAGAGTCTAAGTAAGTCTTGGCTGGCTATGTACTATAGGAGAGGACCCTGCTTACTTCCCTCATTGCTAGTACCTTATGAGGCCTTCCGCCCAACCTAGCACATGTAGACTTTACTATGTCATACGCTCCTAGCACGCCAATAAGCCTAATATACAATAACTATGCATCTATAACTATATATAGACCTTATGATGTCATAGACTCCTAACATGAAGACATACGCACAGACTGTTAACAGTATAGTTTAACGTCTTGATGAACCAATAGTAGTTGTATATCAAAATTTAAAATATGCACCATAGTTCAAATTGCGTAGCTTGTACTCGGGGATTTTTTTTAAAAATAAACAAGATAATACTTATGTTAGGCAGCAGACCATGCATCAAGTCCATATATATACCCACATGGAATTATTGCGACAAGCCATCCTTGGCCTCTTACACCATTTAGTTGTTATGGATCCTTACCAACCCGCCATGTAACCAGGCCTATTCCTGCACAAGCACACACCCATGCCATATATGTATATAGATAATTAACCTTCTAGAGGTCTATGACTAGGTGTGTAATCACCCGTCCTTTTCCTTCTTGCCATTTTAAGGGGGTAGAGGTACCTAGTGCTAACCTAGCTCTCCCCCAGCCTTAAAGCACCACACATCCAAGCTAAGTGAATTTAGTGATCTGACTGAGATTGACACCTTTGGATTTCGTGGCGAGGCCCTGAGCTCACTTTGTGCTTTAGGCGAGGTGCTTAGTTTCTACTATTTTCCCTTCGCCAGTCATTTTTCCAAAATGACCAGATTTATCCTGTCTGTCCAATGCAAATCATTTCTCACATTTAATGTTAATTTTTAATTGATGGCTTTAAAGTCTAGTTCTCTTTCTAGTTCATTTATGTCTCTCTTGGCCTCTCCTTTCTGGATTTGTGTTTTATTATCGATTATTATTCCTGTTAATTTGTTAAGATCAGGCCAGCCCTCTCCCTAGGGTAGTATATACATTAACCCTACACCTCCCTCCCTTGCCCTCCCCCACTCACTCTCCCCTTTCTTGCGGTGTAGATGACTGTAACCACATGTACCCAGACTCAAGAGGTGGGAACCAAGCTGCAATACGACATGAATGGCCTCATTACGAGCCAGAGCCATGTATCACGAGAGGTATGCACAGGGGGTGGGAGAGAGAGTAGGATAGATATTGCGTAGACCTACTGTCAGTATGCTTTAGCACTGTATTCATTTTTAACTTCTTTTATGTATCTGCGTACTACTATGCAGTTAATGTATAGCGCTTACCGTCCTATCCTCCTTTCCAACCCTTCTCCTGCAACTACAAGTTGTTTCGTCCCTCTGTTCCATACACATATTATACTCACTGCCTGTCCTGCAGAGAGGTACTACAGTGTCTATTAGTAATATATTTGCCCGTCTACCTGTTAGATACAAACAACTGCAGAAGAACGTCAAGAAAGAGGTGTGTATAGAGGGTGTTAGTTAGTGTTCCGCCTTAGGCCTGTGGAACTGTGAACGTGATAGTAAAAGGGGCTCCATCTCCTGCTACTACCTGTTTCTAACTTATATTTCAACCATCTCCCCTATTATTACGTGCTTGTCTTTTTCTCTACTCTCATTTGCTCTGAAATGAGTATATCTTTTTATGTCTCACTCCTACTCCCAATAATAAAACAAAGTGGCTGAATGAATACTTGAGGAGTCCAAGCTATATTTCCCAGGTTAATCTCTGATGGAACGCAATGAAAGGTTAAAGGATAGTACTACACATGCCCACATGGCCTGTATCAGGGAGCCCTGTAAAGTCAATTGATCATTCCCCATGCATGGCCTTTCCTCCTTACCTAGTCCCATCCTACATGTATTGACCCTTTCCCGTACATACAGTATGCCAAGCTCCTGCAGGTTATTCATGCCTACTGTATCATATCGACTGGGGTTCGAATCAGCTGTATGAACCAAGCAGGCAAAGGGTATGCACCCCAGTATTGTAAGGTTCTAGGCTGTCATAGATACATACCTAGCCTACTTCTTTCTACAATTTTTATTCAAGATGACAGTACTACTTGGAGTAGGCCTGGGGTATACCTATACAAACCCAATTGGCCTGCCTATCCTCCATACACTAGACCTATCCTTTCTTCCTTAGTCCTACCATACGAATACCATCTATATATCTAATGCATTATCCTCAGCAATGTAGTATATATTTCACATTCTGGATTTACTTTATGCTAACACTGTCCTCTACCCTTATGGCCCTGGGTGGGCAACCTTTAGACCCCAAAACAAGGTCTTGGCTACTGAAGGCAATAAGGATATTCGGGGAAACTTTACCAATCTCTTTGGCTCCAAGGCCACCGCCAGCATAGCACCTTATATTCCTGCAGAGAAAGGCCATGTCCCGTTTAGGTCAGATCACTTCCTAATTAGGTGTTATAAGATTACTATATATAGATTACCAGGATGTCATAACAGCCATGCTATACTTTGGCTGATAATGCTTGAGTGCATATTAGAAATGACTGGGGCACACCTCCATGGAACTAGAGTATAATTGATCATCCTTTGGTTGTTGGCACTGTCTTTATGAAAGTAAAAGAAAGCTTGGTGTTATGTTGTTCTTCCTGCCTTGCAGCCTGGTCTATTCAGCATGGGTCTGTAAGCCAGGCATAGAGACTAGCAGGATGTAGGGTATAGTGTGACAGGGTATATCTTCAGGCAGGGAGACTAACAGGGTTTGTGGTATAGTGTGACAGGCTATATCTCCAAGGTTGATCATGGATGTGGTCGTGGTAGCGCTGACAGGCAGTTTTTCTTTGTCAATAACCGACCCTGTGATTTGCCTAAGGTAGCCAATCACCACCTGTCCCCTTAATGACTTTTTTATTCTTTCTCTTAATAATGGCTGTGAAACAAGACCCAACAGATAATGGCATAGTGGTATTGCTATTGATAGGGCTGTTTAAGATGAACTTAACACATGCTTACATTTACCGTGCACCCTATATACCTCTCTCCCTCAATACCCCGAGACCCATGTTTGTTTACATATCCAACAAGGTTGCTTTTATAAACCTAGGCTGTATAATTACATGTCTCAAAGCGATCACCACCTATGCTTGCCACAACATCTAGTAATAGTCTACAAAGGTCCTCGCTCACGAGACTAATTATATGACCAGCTCAACTGGTGTATTCCCGTCTCATTTACCCTCCCCTTTTCCTGCCAGGTCTTGTGTTATACAGCTAACCTGTTACTTATACCCACCTCCCAGCTGGCTAAGGTGATCAATGATGTCTACCATCAATACAATCATACCCAGTGCCCGGTTGCTGTTATTAATATTATTATGAATAAAGGCAGGGTTTGTTGTTGTTGTCTATAAGTGGAGACACTGTGCTGTATCAGTCAATCTACCTGTTTACAGTACACTGTCTGTATATACATATGCATATCTACACACACTTTGAGTGCCTAAACAACTACATATGTACATTGATATTGACTAAAATCATACAGGTGTATATCATACCCAAGTCTTCCCCCTGGTATATTTACAGGCACATACATTCTTATTTACACGCATATTCATGACACAAGGTTATACCGTAATACACCGCATCATACGTTCACATATCTTTGAGCATATCTACAATTATATGCAGTTGCTACACCAACCCCACATCATCACCATACATATACTCAATAGGTTGTAAGATGTTGGGGTGCGATCTGCATGCTAACACACGTTGTTTTAGATTCTTGTGACATTAATGTGACACCAGACAAACGTACGATCCTGTTTCATTGTGAAACCGATTTATTTGACCATATCCACGTATGGACCTCCCCTCTCACTTCTTTTATTTTATCTAATGTCTTTTGTTTTGTTATTTATTTCCATTATATCCCGCACCCCCTATCCTTCTCTGCCAGTCTTAATACGTTCTTTTTTAGTGGACGCCTAGCCCTTTCAGTGCATGATATGTTATAATTCCACAGGACTCTCTGCAGGCCATGTATGCACCATCACGCTATACTTACGAACTTCAGAATTCAACACTAACAGGCATGCCCTACCCTCTCACTCTCTGTCTTTTCTATGTCATTGTTTTTCTCTCATCTGTGACGTATTTCTTATATTGTCCTCTACACTATATTTTTATACTAGGGTTTGCTTTTTGCTGATATGGTATTGGAGAATACAGTATTATTTAAATTTTAAGGAACGAAAGAATGCACAATATAGGACTAATCGTAAGACCTTCAGATGCATAGACATAATACTACAATCTCATTGATAGGTATTTGCACGTACACTACCCACAACGGGTAGAACCCTTTACAGGATACCTGTGCATAAATCAATCATATACCATACACCCTACATACACTATAATACACTACACCTATCTTTATTTACGTAGTAATGCATATCAGCTCTTTCTGTCTCCTTTTTTCTGTTTTCTATTTGAGATGTTAATATCCTGTTTGTTTGTTTTTTTCTTCTAATTATCTGGTAGCTTTCATTCATTTCTCTTTGGAATAATTAGAGTACAACCTAGCAATAACGAATATAATAATATATCTGTATATATATTGTTGTTGAAAAAGTAGATAGGTATGCAATAAATAGATGGTTAATATCAGCTATCTATGTTATTAATAGTATACTACATATAGGTCTTCACCCCACAGACCCAAACGTAACGCTAGCATGCGAGAAAGGATTAAAGTCAGATAGAAAGTAGTTGATTTGGGCTATATATAAAGTTTAATCTGTATATATTCTATATCTAAACATATAACATATAAGCCTGTGTGTGGGCTATGCATATCCCCCTAGATGCCTCTGGAGGTCTCTACCAGGTGGTAGTTGTATACCTCCATCTATTTACTTCACCTTAAGGCAATCAATATATGTTTTGAAACGCACTTTACTTCCTACCTTGACATACATAACAACCAATCATGATCACAACTACAGATTTTGTGTCTACTGCAAAACCAAAGTTAACTCCAGGGGCCAAAGAGGGATCATCGCAAGGGGAGATTACTAGAGCTCAATCTCCAGTACACCAATCATCTACTGAGATTAAAAAAATAACGATGGATACAATTAGTCAGACAGTGAATGGTATTAATAACCACCAATCATTGCACATCAACGAAGTGGCGGCTAGGAATTTCAAGGAAGGTAATGCAGATGATGACACGCCATTGGTTGAAAAGCAAATTGACAAGATACTGCAAGATAAGGACGATAATCTGACTGGAAAGACCAGGGCGGCAACACATTGTAAACGGTAAGAAGAGAAACGTTGTGGTGCATGTACAAACTTGGTGCATGGCTAGCTTAGATGCCACCCCTGCCACACCTAGGCCTAATATCCAATTGCCATCTTTTCTCAGGGCGACCTCTATGCAGCATTCAGTCTCTAGGGAGAGTCTAAGTATCACCGATGTAGTTGTAGAGGAAGAGGCTGGGCCTGCCCCCGAAGAGGAGGTGAGACAAGTCTGGGGGTATGGCTGCCTGTCTGTAGGAGTATATCTGGAGAGGTGTCTAGTGATTGTCACTGGGGCCTTTCTGGAGCAGTCAGTACCTTTGAGGTTATTTTATCATTATATATTATATATACACTATTGTATGTACAAATGGCTAGCTAACAGATTTTATTTCTGTAATGCTTTGTTGGATCAATCATATGTTGTGTATATTCCTGCTGTGGCTTTATGTCCAGAGAAGCTTGGGGTATATTTACTATATGTAAGCGGATGCCTGTATATCCTGCCTTGGATAGACAGGCAGTAAGGGATTACTGGATAGCGCATGAATATCACATTCTATACTTTAAAATTGATGCTGTTATTCAGTGTAGGTCAATGACTAATTAACTGTCTAATAATATATATACTGGCTTATTGATTATTAATGTTTTCAATAAATAGGTTAAGAGTAGCTTAGATACTCTCGCCTACCAGAGGAATAGCAGCCCCAAACAGTCCAAGAGAGTTCATAGCAGCAAACCTGCAGCCACTAGTCGAAAAAGGGTGAAACACCACGAGGGGGAAACGTGTGAGATCTCTAAAAGCATGCATGATCTCGACCCTGAGGCTACAGTTGAAAAGAACGATTTGCATAGGACAAGGAGAGAAAAGGAGGTTATTTATGGTATGGTGTTGGGTAGGCTGTACTGTGTACTAGTGTAGGGTTATGTGTTTTATAATATGGTTTTTAGGAACCAGATCAAAGTTAAGTAAAATAAGATAGAGATCGGGATATTTAATGCATTTATTCTACTAGTGTGGAGAACATTTTCCTAGAGCAGGAAGTGATAGTATAGTATCATGGTCTTCTAAAGTTTGTTGTTAAATATTGGAGGTGTGTTACAGAGTCGCAGATACAGGTTTGCAATAAAATAAGGTTAGAGAGGGCACTCATACAGTGCCATGTTATATATATATATCCAGACACTGCAGAGAACCAGGAGGACTGGCCTGAGGTAGGGGCCATTGAGGCACAAGTAAAGTTTAATATTACCTCGCTCAAGAGCAAACAGGCCCGTAGGATAGCTGCAGTTACCGCAGGGTAGGTTGGCTTAGAACCAGTGGCCTGTGCAAGTAACTACATGATATATATATATATATATATATCGATGAATGGGTTGGCTGTTTACCATAAGCCTCAGCTTTTAATGGTGATTGGTGATTGCTGA
>NAOQ01000020.1:13575-24302 GCA_002751075.1 Ichthyophonus hoferi
GTATATATGTATGTATGCATGTATGTATGTATGTATGTATGTATGTATGTATATATGTATGTATGTATATATACGCACGCATACGTGTACCCATGCATGCGGTGATGCTGCTATGATGCTATTCCGATCTATATATAAGCATGTGTCTATATGCACCTGCAGTTGCACATTGATAGTGATGACAATTGAACATAAACACCTTTGTATAGTTTTAAATATGATTATGTGGTTCTTACAAGCAGCTAGGCTGTGTATCCAGATATACATTTAACACTTCTATATACCTAGGTTATAAGGCTATGTAGATGGAATATAAGGCTATATACATGGAATATAAAGCTATATACATGAAATATATGGCTTTATACATGGAATATAAGGCTATATACATGAAATATAAGGCTGTATATATGGAATATAGGGCTATATACATGGAATATAAGGCTATATACATGGAATATAAGGCTGTATACATGGAATATAAGGCTGTATACATGGAATATAAGGCTGTATACATGGAATATAAGGCTGTATACATGGAATATAAGGCTATATACATGGAATATAAGGCTGTATACATGGAATATAAGGCTATATACTTGGAATATAAGGCTATATATAGATACCAGTGCTTTACCATTCACCAGACCTCAATCCTCATTAGCCATGATTGAGAAGGCGTTATGATGATGTCATGACTCCAGGGCCACCATGCAAGGTCTACATGATAGTAATGAATTAATATTAATTATTGTTAATTATTACTCTATAGGACTGGTTGGTAGGCCTCACTGTGGTATTCTGTGACCTCATATCATTGGTTTAATAATCCTAGACTGATAAGGATTGGGCAAGTGCAGAGCTTGTCATATTTTCTTTATTTCTATTAGTTACTTGCTTAATGATAGTAATGATCTCACAAGTTATTGGACATTATTAATTAACAAATTACCATTTATGATAACGATAATAATAGACTGATGTTTGATTCGTAGGTTTATTGGGTGACCTTTACATTAATTAATTGCTAGACCCCCATGGTAGCAGCAAATACAAACTGGTCCTCCTTGGTTTTCCTTGAGTGGGGCCTACCTAGCAACCTTATTTTTAATTGCAGCTCTCATTTAGGGAGATATATGCGCCAGGGTTCCTTATAGAGCCACCATTATAGTTCTGTCCCAATGCAGAGTTCATGGTTGTGACTAGTGTGCTACTACTGGGTATATCCCCCATCCTTACCTCTTTCCTCTTGCAGACCAAAGCCACTGGAATTAACAGCGTCACAAGAATCCATCCTGTTAGACAATATAGGGGTACGCAACTACCACTATATTATGCCCAGAATTGTATTATGTTATTGTTGCCGGCCCTTAATGTAGGCTATGTACCAACTATATGATTCTTACCAGGCTGTAAGATAGACTGACCTTTACTTGCCGTTCACCCTCTCATTTGTTTCTTACTAGTTGTTCAAATCATTGGTACTGTAGCAATTCTCATAATTATTCCTTGACAACTATACAAACAGAGGACTATTGCGGGGGATATGAGAGTAGATGGCGCTGTATGTTTCATAGGCATTCTATGTACACCCATTCACCTCTGCTCTTTCCTCCCTTCTCTCCTCCTACACTTATACCCTGTCTATATTTCCTACCTATCATGTCTCATCCTCTCTATTCGTTATACGTGATAGGATATGTCTTGATTTACCCCTTATCCACCCAATTAGGTGTTTGAACAGAACGGATTCAAATTTCATGTGGAAGATGAGAAGGCTCCAGGCCGGAGGGTGTCGCTCACCTCTATTCCTTACAGCAAAGGAACTGTGTTTGGGATGGAAGGTGGGTGGAATGGGTTGGTTGGAATCTTGTTATGGCTTGTGTTGCCACTATACTATATATTGTAGGATATAACATAGCGTGTATTGTAATGCAGTATGATATGGGGCAATGCGCCATAAAATATATACTACGTATTACTACACTATAAGTTTATACATCAGGGATAGAATAACTATGGGTATGTGTTTTATAGTGGCCTTGTGTGTCTTTCTGGGGCCCCTGGGCATCTTGTGATTATTGTGCACCAGTTTATTTATATTCTTGTTCATTTTAAAATATGAACAGGTATTTCATATTGTTTGTACGTACTCTGTTTTTCTTGTTTCCGTAAACATATCTATTATCCAGGGCGAGTGTCTGTAGTCTTCCACCTCCTCTCTAGTACCTGCAAAGAGCAGCTTATATATTACTAGACAAAGATAGAATATAAGTAAAGCATAGTAGTCATAAAACAGAAAAATAGAAAGAAAACTGAAGACAGGTTGCCTGTCTGACGTCCACAACAGTGTTGGTTATACTGCTATGTTTTATATCTATCCCTACCGCACCACACATGCCTCTACTCTCAACTTGATACATAGCATTCCCTTCTTGACAGATGTGGAAGAAGTGATCTTTATGCTGGCCGACTCCCCGGGCACCATGTGTAGACCTACACGGGTCAGTAAGATGTTTGCAATGAGGGCCTGTAGGACCAGTGTGATGATTGGGACCTCTCTGCATAAGACTGAGATGTATAAGGCAAGTGTCGACTAACTTATATACCATGTATGTCTGTATGGTAGTGGCCTGTCTGTGCTGTAAAGTCCCCCGTGAAGTACTATTGTACACACCTCCAATGCGTCTAAGGTACTATGATTTATGTTGTCTGTTAACAGGCCTACAATACTTGGTAAATCTTCTTATATGAAATCACTATAATACAATCTAGGCTAACCGTAGTATACAACCTCAAAGAACTGCTTCTCAACCCTATAGTCTAGTGCCTGACATTTAATGAAACATATGGAAATACAAAGAAGTCACAAACTATACACACGCATACGCATGGAATAACAGGTCGTTAATCTCTCTCTCATATAGGTACATTATTACACTTATATAAACTGTGATATATATGTACATGTGTGTGTATTTCTGTTCCATAGGTACTCAATGGATATCTAATGGTTGCCATGGGAATTAATACGGTTGGTGTTTAGATCATGAGGTGTGTGATGGAAAGTGAAAATAAATCTACAGAAATAATTATATTGAAGATAAAGGCAATCATGATTGAACAAACCCCAGGTTTTATATTGGTTGTTAAATGATACACCCTGTTGTGAAAACCTGACCTAGTTTTATCCTTAAGGATTACCATTGTATTGTGTTGTGCCGGCCAAACATATCCATACACTATATAATATATACTGTATACCCTATATACTGTATGCTGTATCAAGTAATATGATAAGACATAGTACAGTGCACAGGTGAAGACGATGTATGCACTGTTTCATTGTTGACTATTTCACTATTAGACTGTCCTATGTGAACATTAGTCTGTATCATTTTTCAAGGTTTTATCAAAGCCTTTCTCTTCTCTACTTACTGGATGCTGTATTTGATGGTAATAGCTTATATATATATATATATTATATCTATTTCTATGCAATGGTTGCCATAGTAACAGTGGGTCTGACCATGATTACCCTTCTAAACTAGCTGGTTCGACACATGGGAGAGATGGAGCAACCCTGGGTATGTTTGCTTAATATTATCTTTGTAAACCTAGCCCTAGCCCTTGATAAGTAATAATAGCCCATATTATTCTACATTATAGGCCCTTGAGGCATGGCATGTCATCCCCTAGATATCCTTGCATACATATAAGTGTATCTATATATATTCACGGTACTAGCACATATACCTACGCCTATCAGTCTATGTCCTTATCTATCACTCTTCGTATTATTGTATATGCCAAACCTACATATATCTAACCCGCTATAATGATGGGTTGCATCATTATGGCCCCTTACCAAATGATACATGGAGACATCCAAGTAATCTATTACTCTTCCGTTTTACCTACAGAATTGCCCTCATGGACGGCCTACTATGCGCCACCTTATAGATATCTCTAAGCTGAGTGCTAATCGCCCAACTCCATAGTGGAGGTGTATAACAAGTGTATTGGTTTAATGAGACGGATCCACTAGTTACATCAGAACATTGCGAAGTGAATGAAAGGAGTAAAAGATTAGGTATTTTAAAATATATAATTAAGAAGCCATGCCAGGTCATCTAGGTCAGCATGATAAAAATATTTTGAATATAATAAGGTCTGTGAGTTACTTTCTGAATGCTTCTGAGTCTGGAGGCTCGGGAATAAGGTGTTAAAATTCATATTTGGAGATACAAAACAACCGTAACTCTAGAAATATATAATCAACCAATTTGTTTTATATTTAACTGTAAAGATTGGTAGGAAAGTCCTAGGTTTTCTTAAGTCTGAGTAATAAAATTATTTGATATTATTGACCAATAAAGCTTGATTAACCATATTGCCTGTGCCCTCCTTTGGTCTTCGTATTCTTTAAAACTGGGCATCTCTCTCAAGTATACTCAAAATCACTAAATATTCTTTTAAACAAGAGAATTACCACGTGATACAAGTAATACATAATAGTAAAGTTATATGAATGAAATATTCTTGATATTAGGTTTCTCTCATTCCACTGTGACTATTAGGCTGGCTAGATGTTTTGCATAGATTATAGTAGTAGGTGGATATAGTTGGGCTGTAGTTTAAATAGCAATAAATTATAGTAATAAAGATATGAACTCTATTATGCCAAAAAAGCGCAAGAGCAACAATAGATAATCATCAAGGTAAACCACAAATTGTTTAGGGCAGTACATTCATTATATATATATATATATACGATTAAATATGTTGGGAACAAAAAAGTAGAAATTAATAAGGTGAAAGCACTGGGGAAACCAGGAGATAACAATCTTGCAATCAGATTAACCAAAATAATAGTCTTAAGCCCAAAATAAAACTGACATCCTCCAGGAATAAATGCACAAAAGTTGTCCAGTCCAAAACAGATTATTTATCTGGCTATACATCATTTATATCATCTTTATATCGCATACAGTGGCTATGCCTTTATTGTATAGCTCATAATCTATAGAGTTCTGACGGTTTAGAATAATATTACTTCATTCTCTTAGCTGGCGCAAAATGGTATGATAATTAAACAATTTTCTCGCCCTTAATTGAGTAAATCATACGTATCATTTTAACTGAAAAGTTGATATACTTGCTCTATGTATTGATCACACGTGTATATACATCAAGCTAAAATAATGGTATTTAGCATGATTTTTTTTAAATATAAAATTAAGCATGCTACACATTGGATAATAGCTAACAATAGATATAGACTACTGATCAATTGTGACCCTACTGGCCTTTTTTCAGTTGTGCATGAATGGATCTCTAAATGTCTAGCTTTAATACTGTAACTTCCATTTCAAAAAAAAATTTGAGGCCATCAAGCCCCTCCCAATTTAGGTGCTGTCTAGGTTTTTCAAAATAATAATATTCTTCCATAGTAATACAAATGCTAAATCATGCACTAAATCATATGGTTATCATATTAAAACCAGTTTGCTGTATACACCTGCAGGTATCTTGTAATTGTTTCTTTTTTTTTATTCACCACTAGAATATCTATCAAAATCACTTTTGTAAAACTTATTTTGGAGTTTCACTATAAATTAACCATTCCAAACGAATAGATAGTTTGAGGCATATGTATAAGCACAAATTAAAACCTTTGGATAAATTTAAATAAGTGGGTTCGTGATACTCCTGATGTAATAGATTCTGACTTATATCTGGGTCAACTAATCAAGACAACACCAAAGAATATCCAACGAGAAAATATTGAAAATAAAAAGCAAGATGGAAAATGTAAGATCCTAAAATATTTAACAGATATATCGAATCAATCAGAAATTTCAAACATACACAATATTCATTACACAGACATATATATATATATACTAGAAACTAATGCACCACCTAATTAAACACTTTCACTGTCATACGGTTATGTTTCTATTACTCCCCATCCCTCAGGTTTACGCTCTTTTACGAAATATGGTCTTCATCTGTTTGACCCTCACCACTTAATAGTTCGGTTGTAGGGGATTCATCATTATTCTTCTGGCTAACAGGGAGGCTGGCCTCATAAGCTACCCGGCCAATCTCCAATAGCTGTGGGCCAGTAACCTCGCCATTGGGCCATACTTTAGCGGCAGCCTGTGGGGGCGCTGGTAAGTATACCCTCTTTCATTGCCGATTAGCAATACACTCAATCTCTCGATATTTCTACAAACCACATCAAATACATTACAGTTCACTATCCCCTCAATCAAACTTACAATATAGCATATATGAGCCTTGCTATTTGACATCATTCTTATCTTTCACAGAAAAATAACAAGAAAAAAACTTTATAGGATAATAGTATACACATAGTAGTACGAATGCATCAAGTGCTAGTCTTGAGTAGATGCTCCTTTTGTTTTTCCCCTCTGGTTCACCGGCCTGTTATCTGTTCATCTTCTAATCTTATACTCTTTCACATAGGTACATCCTTATTCTCATTATTTATTTCACCATCCCACATATACTAATACATTACTATACTATATACTAATACTATACGATATTATATATTAATACTATACTATATTATATATTAATACTATACTATATTATATATTAATACTATACTATATTATATATTAATACTATACTATATTATATATTAATACTATACTATACTATACTATACTATACTATACTCTATACTATATATAGAAATGGAGAATCAGAATAGTCCTTACCTCCGCCAAGTACAGATTGAGAGCATCCAGTACCTTCGCAGGGTCCTTCCTATGTGTGTACCCCCAAATTGTAAATACTTGTTACTTTTAAGAGTCCTGCAAACTACATCATACAGGCGCATAACAACCTAATAAAGTAGACAAAGATATGGCTTATTATTACACTGCAATATATATATGTAAGCATCAAAGGAGGGTGAATAGGACCATAAAATGCACATGACTGGCAACGGTAGATTATGAAACATACAACTGTGCAATGACGTAGGCAGAGAGAGACAAAAAACATGCGAGTATGTAAGGCTACTATCATTATGAAACTGCTATAATATCCAAGAGAATAAGTTACAAGTTTATAAGAAAGACAATCTAGGGGTGTAGGTAGGCCAAAGTCAATTACCAACCTTCCTTTTACGCGCATGAGAGCAGTCTGTTTCAGTTCTATCATGGATTCAATACAGGTACGTAATTCACTGGCCAATATCATCTCCCCTGTATCACAGGCTGTCAGTACAGGCAGGTCAAATGGTTACCAGTAAGTTGCTGGGTATATTGTAGAAGCCTAGTTACAGTAGCACCCAGCCTCCCTCTCCCCCCTTGCCATGATCACATGTTTATTCTTATACGTACAAGCACTATTAAAAATAACACATACCATTTTCATTCCTGACCGGTAAATCACACAGTTCAGCTGTAGTTTTAAGAGTCTCTACCGCTTTCAGAAGATACTTTTCAAAGCGTGCTTGGGTGGCTTGTGACTGTGTATATAATAGTCCAACTTGCATGTCAGTATGGCAATACGTTTTACTTCTAGCATGCAATACAGACATCTATCAGCGTAAATGCATGTCTAGACAATGAGGGGGCGTTCACTATTAAAACATGATAGTGAGTTACACAGCGGGTAACAATGCAGGGCAGATACAGCTAACACTCCTTTAAACAACCCTTCAGGGCAGATACAGCTAACACTCCTTTAAACAACCCTTCACCCCGGTAACCCAACTGTCCATGCCTATCTTTACACGCCTGATTTCACCCCTATGAATCCAACCACATATAGTCTCATCCTTGCAAAGCCTTACCGCTATAGTTGCCTTGGGAACATCTGTATAGGCTGCCAGAGTGCCATATACCTCGTGCTTCTGTCTATTTTTGAGTGCTGGAAAGTATATACATATTATGATAGGTCAGCTGTGTAACATTCATAGTCAACCAATCAACCAATAAAATTAATAAACCACAGACTAGTGTACCAATAAAAAGTGATTAACCATAAAACATTATCACCTTCACGTAAAGACATAGGTGTAAGAGAATAAGGTGCCTCTTAGTTCACACTAAGGGGACCAGGCCTGAATATGCCCGCGATAGAGTGCTTGTACATGCAGGGCCTACAGGATCGCAACCTCTGCCTGACTTACCATCTAGACTCTCGTCAAGGTCCACCAGTACCTTGACCATGCCAAGGGACAGTACCCCCCTGTTGGCTGTACGTAGATGGGGTTAGTTCCCTTGAGAGGTCTGCAACAACACACACAAGCCAGTGCCTCAAACAAGACACCAATAGCAGGCAGCATATAACCGTAGATCAAATCAACCCCATCCCATTATATCTACATGTCACACCTGGCCACTTTTCCCTGCAATACTTCCGTATACGTCTGTATGACGTCATACTAAATCGTCTAAGAATCAGGAAGAAAATGCAAAATATATAAAGTAGGGGAGAAGCAAATGATTGGAGTAAAATTGCCAAGGGTTTAAATTAACCTAAACTTATTCAAATCGTGATATAGAATTACCAATTGACCAATTATTGTACACCCCCTGATAGTTCATTGGTTGGTCTTAATAAAATATGATTGGAATAGAGCATTTAAAACATTATTTTAGTTAGGGTTCTAGTATAAATATAGGTTTAGATTATTCATTTCTTACAAACTATTTTTTAACAGAAGAACCTCATTGGTGTAATCAATTAATACTAGGATATATTATAAGTACTAAAGTAAAGGCACCAACCAATCCACGTGTACACCCAGGAGAGACTTTAGCCCAAGCCATATCTACAGCTATACACCTTCCAACCCTTTGAGATGCCTTAGCCTACAGCTTAGACATCCAAATGAATATCTGGGCATGGGTAGGCTCAACCTCTCTTAGCAAGAGATGGCAATGAACGCTAAAGAATACTGATGAATACTAATCAATAATAATGAATACTAATGAATACAGGGGCCGGTTTATAGCAGACCTAGCTATAGCCTACCTTTGGGTGCTATTTTCTTGATATGTGTAAGCATTGCTAATGATTCTTGTGAGACGTCAAAGGAGAAGGGGTTTCTCCGCCTTAATTTCTGCATAGGGTAATAGGGTAGAGGGGAATGAGAGAGAGCGAGCGTAGAGTTAAAGACAGAGAGAAGAGGGAGAGGAAGAAAAGAACGGCCATTAGTGGACAAGGTACAAGGTTGTCACATGAAAGACCAATACATTACTACTAACATTGCACCGAGGGTCCCCATAGATATATGGCTATACACTTGAGTATAGTTTGTGTTATTACATATTTAAGAATGCACAATTTAAAATAAATGTTCCAATAAAAAACTCCAATTAAAGCCCGCTATGATATAAAATAACACTCAAATCAAGCATCTAAGTACCACACGCACTAATTACAGCGATTAATGTAATATAACGGTTCGCTTCTATCCAATGGAGATCAGTATATCATATTATTGTCGACATGGGAGATGATGTTCGGTGCTATGATTGGTCGAGTAAGATACAGCAATCCTTTCATCGCTATGGTAATTGGCCCAAAAGGCACATGACATACATAGGGACGATATAGTATACAAGGAGTCAAGCAATAAAAACAAAACCACCGTTCAGACAAAAGAGAACATAAACACAGGCATAGACGAGCGCCAACCTTCTTTCTTACAGGAAGGTCCCTATTTCCTTGTTCGCTAGTCGAGGGGTCACTAGGCCCACTATCAACGTCCTTATTACCCTAGGGGTGATCGTAATGTGGTCAGGCTTTATAACATAATGCAACATAGCAGCACATTTATCCTTTCTTTTTACTTTGCAGGCAGGCATTTAAAGAAATAAGAGGAGAGAAGGCTTTGGGTATTGAACTATAAGCGGGAATAGTAGGGAATAGTAAGGAATAATAGAGAATAGTAAGGAATAGTATAGAATAGTAGGCAATAGTAAGGAATAGTAGAGAATAGTAAGGAATAGTAAGGAATAATAAGGAACAATAGAGAATAGTAGGGAATAGTAAGAAATAGTATAGAATAGTAAGGAATAGTAAGGAATAGTATAGAATAGTAGGGAATAGTAAGGAATAGTAGAGAATAGTAGGGAATAATAAGGAATAGTAGGGAATAGTAAGGAATAATAGGAAATAGCAATGAATAATAGGGAATAAGAGGGGATAGTAAGGAATAATAAGGAATAGTAGGGAATAGTAAGGAATAGTAGGGAATAGTAAGGAATAGTACGGAATAGTAAGGAATAGTAGAGAATAGTAAGAAATAGTAGAGAATAGTAGAGAATAGTAGGGAATAGTAGGGAATAGTAAGGAATAGTAGAGGATAGTAGGGAATAGAAAAAATAGTAGAGACTAGTAGGCAATAGTAGGGAATAGTAGGGAATAGAAAGGAATAGTAGGAGATAGTGGGGCAAAGATGTGGAGTCAGATGGGAGGATATAAAGAACCGGTCTATAACAATAAAACATAGAAGATAGAGCGGCTAGTAAACCCACTGTCTTCTGAGGGAGGGTACTAAGGCTGCCAGATGCGGCCGAGGAAGTGGAGGAGGGAATGGTATATCGCAGATTGTTGACTACGTTGAACAACATTTTAACCATTTCTTGACCTTCAGGTGTGTTACCTGGCAGAAAGAGAATAATAATAATAAATAATAATAATAATAATAATAATAATAATAATAATAA
>NAOQ01000020.1:34096-53378 GCA_002751075.1 Ichthyophonus hoferi
GAGAGAGAGAGAGAGAGAGAGAGAGAGAGAGAGAGAGAGATTAATATAACTGTAAGGCTGTACAATGCAACAAACCACACTGCATATAGCTGTGAGGTGAGAACAAGAGAGTAATATTAAGTAGGAAGGGTACAGATAAAACACTTAACATGCTGTCCACATCGTATAACTATACCTGCATATATTTACCTTAGACCAAGACCAAGGGTTGATACGGGTAATCTACTGATCAACAAGTATTGTACTAGGAACTGTACACATTATGGACACCCTGTGCAGGGCAGTATATCCCAGGCTGGCCTGACTGATAGGATTGGGACAACTACTTAAATCACTGCAATATATGTTTATATACGCTATAATGTATATATATTGTACTGTAATGGTTTTGTTACATTTGTAGATAAACTGCAATAGGTCGATAGGTCGAGCATTTATTTTTACCCATTTGCGTGACAATACCCCAATCATTACTCTCGCTGCATTATTTGGACTTCAATACTTCCCAGTCTATCTACCTTAATCTACTGAAAAATTGTGTCATTTACACTTTCAACACTCCAACTTTCTAGCTACATATTCCTTTTTCAAAACTTCTTTCGGTATTGCATGGCTCTAAATTCCCCTGTGGCTGTGTGCTAAGGCCCAAGGCCCACTGAACCACCACAGGAAAATAATCAAGTTACACAAATTATATACTACTTTTATACTTGATACTTACCGCTTACTATTATTATAATTCCAAAATATATTTTCTTCAAAATGGCAGATGGGACGAACCGCTGGCTGTGCGCAGTTGTAATAACCTTTCTTTTCTTAAGGAATGTCATTCCTTTGTGTTTTCTGTGGTAAGTATGTGGGAGTACTATAATAGTCTTGTTTATCTAAGACATCTTCAAACACTTACCTTCCCCACTTCACTTAAAGATACTACCAGTTACCGCCTGGCCCTTTGTCTATAAAACATTTTATTCTACTATGCATAAGCCTGCAGTAGGAGCAATATAGTAAGTGCAAGGAAACATGGCGTATCAGCAATAAGATATTGGTAACATGTAACATTCCTACTATCCTAGATTATATATACCTTCCTTATGTACCTCACAACATTTCGCCTTCTTTGTTCAACTGCTTCTTTCTTTCTATCTTTATCAGCCCCTCCTGTCATATACCAATAATATCATATGGCTACTAAAAAGCATTGGCCCAGGATGTTACTTGGGGCTCTCCTTCTATTGGCATCCCAACTCCTTCTTCAGAAACTAACGGCTGAGCATGACATCAAAAGGTCAAAACCAAACGGGGTGGATTCAGTACAAGAGGCTGCCTACCCTACTAAATACACACCCTTGGAAGATCCTTGTTTGTTCCCCTTCCTCATCTTTCCCTCTCTTCTTTCTTCTCTCTCTCTCCCCACTTGGTTCTGCTCTATGGGGGTGTATCCTGCCTCCTCTCCTTAAGGGGGCAGGCCCCTTGACTTTAATGTCACTGACAATATGCAGGGAGTAAGTGAGACTGTGTAAGAGAGTGCCTGATATTAGGGGTGCATATCCACAGTTAGGCTGGGGGAAATGCTAATTTGGTTTAACTATATTTTAGTTGTGTTAATTGTGCATTATTACTGGCTTGTATTTCCGTAGTATATCCAACTTACCAATCCGTGATTTCTTTTAATTACTAGCTATTGCCTCCATTGCAACCCCCTGGAATGCTTGCACCAATCACAAGGGGTTATAATATTTAACAATATGTTTCCTTTAGGTGTGGAGCCACAGAAGGAGGGATGGGTTGTAATAGAAACTGAGCACAACCCCCTGATAAAATATGTTGCTGACTTCACTAATAACGCTATAGAATGCTTTGTAAAACGGAATGTGTAAGTGCAGGTCTATTCATAATTGAACCATCCACCCTTTATCTACTTCCTTCTATCTCTCTCCCCCTGTAGCTTAATGTTATTGGTAATCTATCATCTGTAGGTAGATATGGATATATATATATATATATATATATATATGGGAGGATTGTGATAGCCAGTGCTCAGTGCTAATAGCCCTCCTTTCCAGACTGCGGCTGCGACAACCTCGTCTCATAGGAAGGGATCTAGTGACAGAGCTGGACCTGACGGATACTACTGTCTCATTGGTGAGTGAAGGAAGGGTCACATGACATGTGGCTAATAAGAGATAAATGTGGAATATTCATTTGAAATATCCTGAACTTACAATAATTCCAGTGATCCAATCAGGTTATAACTCCTGCCTAGACCTCCAAGGATTGGTTAATGGTGGATTCCTATTATATGACAAGCATGCCATATATGGATAACAGACCCTAAATCACTACAAGGCAGCCCATTGGTTGATTTAATAGCTTAGTATTATGACATTAGATAATAGAATGTGACCAAACAGACCGTATATATGTACACTAAGCACTATGATATTTAAACTGCAATTGACCCAGTGCTCACTATAACCTGTATATAGTGCTAATCATTGATGCTCTCATAAACGGTTGATGAATGTCATTGGCTGACAGGGGAGGGTAGGTCCCTGAGGGACTAGGTCGAGGCAGTATGTGGGCCACCAAGCACCCTCTGAGGCTGACGCATGATACTCATCCACTGTTTGCTGGGCGTACCCGCATTTACATCTATGCCTATACGAGAAAAGATAAGGTATATCTCTCTATTCTCCTGGACTGCAGTCATTGGATTATATAACTCCTGGGTGTTTCTTTTTCTCTTGTTGATTGGTTTTGTTATTTATCGTCATGTAGTAAAGCTTACTCTCTCCCCATTGTCTTGGTGAGGGCCGGTACGTATTTGATACAAGTCTCTGGTGACTAGATAAAAAAGGATGCGGCTTAATGGTTTCTGGCATTAAGGATACCCTACAGGCTGCATAACAGACTTACTAACTGAGACCTGGTCCTGACCTATGCACACTGTATATACATAGGAAGGATGGTACTACCTACTAAGGAATGGCGCCAGGGCGGCCCACCCTGCCACCTACCAAGTGATGTGTCAAGGACTGGGAAACTACCAACACTACATGTCAAACCTGCAAAACACAATCAAGCATCGTTTGGTAGGCATCTTATTCTTCCTTCTTCTATCCTCTTTCTTTAACTCTATATACATC
This sequence comes from Ichthyophonus hoferi, assembly GCA_002751075.1. Lineage (NCBI taxonomy): Eukaryota > Ichthyosporea > Ichthyophonida > Ichthyophonidae > Ichthyophonus > Ichthyophonus hoferi. The sequence continues at coordinate 37,246 of NAOQ01000020.1, forward strand.
TATGTTGTACATTAATGCTCCAGTTGTTAGACCTCCTGATTGGTGAGATGTCAGACAGCCACATATATTGACCAATGGTTTTAATCCCCGTTTATGACATTGGTTGTTCTCCTGGTGTGTATAGAGAGTAGTTATAATAGTAATATTATGAATGAGAATAATAAGCATAGCAATACCATACCATCACCTATCTCCCTAGCCCCCTTTTAGATTTTTAATTTCAATATCCAGTTGGTCGTATAATCTTAAACCCTACCAATCCTCGACCCTATCTCACCTGTACAATCCACGTTGTGGCCTACTAAAGTAAAGATGTGAGGATACCAAAGGGATCTACCACTTACCTGTCTTCTGCTATCTTTCTCTGGGCCTATGTTTTATTGTACACAGAGACCTATTCAGGCTCTAGCCTCCAGTGCACCACCGAGGCCCAGTGCACCACCGAGGCCCAGTACACCACCGATGGCCAATGCCCTGCCGAAGACCAGTGAGCCCCAGCCAGTTGATAAAGCTAACAAGCTAACACCTGCAGCCACAGAACCACTACCTAAGAAGGTACTCCCAGAAGGATGACTTGGTTCAGGATGGCATGCAGTTTGTGAATAAATATAGTTGTGTAATTGTATGTATATATATAGGTGTATTTATTGCACCTTTGTGGTTGGGTTTGCAAGTATTTTTATCCTATGGACATATAGTATTATCCATATATATGTATATATGGTGGTCTTGGTATACCTTGTATGTTGTATCTACTATACTGGGGTATATAAAACCTAATTTGTTTACTATCTTTTCGCCTAAAAATAGCCAGCGGCCTTGGATGTAATCAGATGAATTAGTCCTATTGGTGGCCTTATTGGTGTGTGTTATATATTGTATGTTAGTTATGTCCCTCCCTCTTCCAGCCCCTCCTCTCTGGGCCCCACCTCTCAATCACTAAGTGAAACACTTGAACCGAGACAACATCACACGGTGTACATACATACATACATACATACATGCATGCATACATGCATACATGGCTGGCCAGCCATTATGGCCATCTATTAGTGGAGTAGTGTAGCAATAACCTTTCACCCCTTTCTCTCCTCCTCGTCCTAGGCTAGCCCCATCCCTCTCCGACCCAGCTCTCCTGCTCCCCAACCCCCTGTGCGTATGAGAGATACCCTGAGAGGTCTGTGGCGAAAAGGAGTGGACTATTCCTTCCCGGCCCAACCCAGTGCGGCTGATGACCTTCATAAAACATCCACAGTAAGTGGGAGCATACCTCCTGCACGCCCTGCCAATCCATACTCGACGGTGAACTATACACTATTAGAGAGTCGTACAGGAGGAGATGACAATGTAGTTAATAAGCATACTTTACATAAAAACCAATCATATCCACATGTTCATAGCTGGGGTGCCGACCATATTAGGGATCAACCGGATATGACGAAAGATGGACGTGTTAAAGACCTGAAGTCCACAACCAGTTTGATAAACATGGGGCCAAGTAAGGGTGCCACTATTGGTCAACAACCTACAGCCATCGTTACCCCTCCACTCTGTCCCCCTTCCTCTACCCTCCCTGCCTCCCACTATTTATCCTCTGCCCCTATCCCTCTCTCGGATGATGCCTCTACTCCGGACCAACTCGACAGGGCATACCCTACTGACCCCCTCATGACAGAGGCAGAGAATACAAACATCATACACACCCAGCCAACAGAAAGTGATTCCACCAGCCCTCTCCCCAAGCCTGCCCAGCGGCCAGTGTCCAGTTGTGGTATGTCATCCGCTAGTGCAAGCTATGCATCTAGTGGTAATGGGACCCCGTCCCGCCGTGACTCCCATAGCCTCCCCCTGGTTCCTGTGGATCAGCCTGTTGAAACAGCAAATATGGATGATGAAAGCCCCTTGATGTCCGAGTCGAAGGACAGTGAGTCTGATATCCCAGTGGCTACCCTATCCTCCTCACTAGACAGCACAGCATGGCAGGATGCTGAGACCACCCTAGGTAGAGAGGGTAAGAAACAGGCTGCAGAACAAGATCATCTTAATAAAGGCAGCACTGGGGAGCCAGAGACTAAGAATACCTTCCCACACCCCCTTGTGCAACATGACTTCAAGGCCTTGGCCTTCTTTAATCTACTATGGGGTCGACTATTCTTTGATATACACCAGGATGAGGCTAGGGTAGAGCGTATGAGGTAGCATTGTTTAATTTTAATGTGTATGTATCATTGGATGGGTGGGGAATTTTTAATACACTTCCTCCCTGTCCTGACTTCTTTGCTATCTTCACCCCTCTGTGGCTTGGTGGCTATAGCTCTAGTTATCTATGGAGACCTAGGTTGTGTTTTATGGTTAATTCATATTGAGACTACCTAAGGCCTGGCTGATAGCATGTCCTAGGCTACCTGTGTACGTTTTTGTTGTATTGCCTTGTAATTGGTCTATACTATTCAATACCCCCCGCTTTTATATCTTATTGGGAGTCTCTCTCCCTCTCATTGTTATTATCTTGAGATCTTCTTATAATGTATGATTGTCTGCCAGGGGTTTATAGAAATTGACCTCCCTCTATGGCCAACACTTCCTCTCCCTCTATCTCTCCATCCTACCCCCTCTTACCCCCTCCTTGTCGCTAGACGTTCATTGGAAGCCTCGCTGTTAAAGGCTCGTCGACCCTCTTTTATTAGTCGCATTGCCGTGAAGGACTTCAGCCTAGGGGCCAACCCTCCCATCATTGAGGTATGTCGGTCTATGTGCATGTATGGTTGCATTGTATTCCCTACATGCCCAGTATGGCCTGTTAAGGGGAATTGCAGTAGTCCAATAGGTCTATAGTGCAATACAGATGAACGCGCCTAATGGTAGTGTATAGGGGTACTGGCCGAGGCCTTTCCTATTGCTACCATTAGTATCGTATCAGTTACGAACATACTAGCTGTACCCTGGGATAATTTACGGTGTATGCGGTCATATAGCCGTCATCACTGTCTCTATAACCTAATATGGTATAATATGCATGAATGATACATTCTATAACCTAATATGGTATAATATGCATGAATGATACATTCCACTCCCAACCAGGAGGGCCCTCTGCTTGCAGTCCTGTTATTTCCCTCTTTCTCCTCTATTGCATACAGTGTCCTTACTGGGCTAGTATGTGTCATGTTATCTAACCACATAATAACTGTATTGAGATTAATTAGTATGCTGTCAACCAATGAGATGGAGGTCTTATATGCCCAAGGTGGAGGGTGGGCTCACATAGATCGTGATAGCTATGGTATTTATTTATAATTCCCAATTCTATTTTAGCTGCAAGAATTTGCTTAACATTGGGATATGATGTATTATGTGAGGTAGTGCCCTGACAAGGTATGTGCGGTGGGTAGAGGGTAGAGCGGGTGGCTTCATTTCAAGAGGGTATTAGCTGTGAATGTCAGGTATGTGCTTTGTATTTGAAGCGGCTCTCCGTATAGTGTCTGTTTCTTGTGTACCTCACTACTATATACACATATACACTTTGGTGTTTTTATACCCGAGATCTTGCATACACTTGTATATATGTGTTGGTACTCGCATATTTCCCTATGGCAAGGTGTACATTATGGTTTCTAAGGTAATGCAAATCACTGTCACCAGCTCTTTTATGCTGGTGGACTGAGTATGACGATTGAGTGTGATATAGGATACAATGGCACCGCCCAGGGACTGAAGGCAGATGGCAATGGGTAAGTGTTATGGCCTGCCTGGTATGGGTAGAGTACTCTTGAAATGGGATGAACTGGGGTGGCCCTAAGGCCTGTGGAGATAATGCAGGGGTCATCAGTAGGGTATATTGCTGGTATTAGGGTCAGGCTTGGTCTCTGCCATCCATCACATCCCTCCGTCTGCTGTTCTACTTATCGTAATGGCCTGTCTGCTACAGGGTGCCTGTCAATAAAGGTGAAGTACCAGGAAAGGAGGGAGGTTTTCTCAAGGCTCGTCTTATCAACACTGTGGCTAACATGGTGGCCGGAACTATCGGCAGTGCCCCAGTCAGCATCAAGCTCTCTGCCAAGGTAGGCCTTTCCGCCCTGCTGTGTGATCTTACTTATGCTTGTCTATGATAGTTTAGGGCTAATTAAGCTAAGGTGTACACTGCAGCTTCGTCTAGTACAGGGTACCCTAGTGGTTCAAGTGTCCCCGCCCCCTACAGACCGCATTTGGTAAGTGTGCTTTTACTGGCTGGAATGAAATAACTCTAAATGTAAGGGTGATTATATTGCATATGACTTGGCTCACTTCCTATATACTATTTACACATAGTTCCTATCCTTTGTTTCATTTGGAATCATGGCTGGCCTGGCTTCTCCTCTATGTATTCAGTATGCCGTAGTGTAACCAAGTGCAGTCTCTAATAACCTTCAGGTGTGAGCAAAGCATACATTATGTTTGGTCATATATAGTATTAGGCTCTAGGTGGGCATGTATTCATACATATATATGCCCACTTCCATATATGTATGTACATATAGGATTGGCTTCAAGGAGCCGCCTAGGCTAGAGATACAGATGGAACCACCCCAGGTTGGCATCAAAGCCTTTAACACGTCCTCCCTGATGGACTTTATCAAGAATAAATTGAAGGTGTGTGAGTGATAATGTCCTACCACTCTATTTTCATTATCAGTGTTGTATACCTTATATAGAGACTCGGCATGTTGGTGAAGTTGGTGGCTAATCTCTATATCATGGGTGGTAGTAAATGTGAAATCACCCTCCCGGCCAGGTCATGGAAGGGCAATATGGTGTATATTATGAGTGGTGTGGGAACTGACCATTGCCATGTGACGTGCATATATTAGGTTGTATATCTAATGTTGTGTGTAAGTCATATTTGATGGAAGTATAGTAATGTTCTATTGGCCCGCAGGAAGTGTTCATGGACCACTATGTGCTCCCAGGTATGGCGGACATTCCTATTAGTTTATTGTCAGCCAGCACCACGCCTCTACCCAAGCCAGAACCAGACAAGTAGGTGGCTGTGGATTTAAATGCCCCTGCCTGTCCTATCAAGCCCCCCTTTTAATTAGAGATATAACTCTGTGATGTTTTACTGTTGCCTGTAGGCCATTGTGGGCCCTGTATATATGACACTAGTAGTGATCACACATATAGATATATGTGTACATAGGTGTATTACTATTGGCATGCTTTTTGACCAATCATTTCTATTTTGGATAGGCTGAGGTTTGGGCATGTGATAAAAATATGTTTGGTTGTAATCATTTTAATGTTATTATGGGACTGGTTAAGAGTAAACCATGGCCCTTTGCTTAAGCTGACTAGTAATTAGTAGTAAATTTTTAAGGAATAGGGGGGAGAGTTGTGTTGTAGGCTATGTAGGAGGAGTAGATAGGTGTAGAGATATATCTACCTAGGGAGATAGGTAGACTCCAACTATAAGTGTCTGTGTACGTGTACCATCATATCTTTCTTCCCTATCATCATACACATCATGCCTCTCCCATATCAGAACCTAGACCAGGCCTATACTGCATGACCCTGTAGCAGCATTGGGTTTTAATAATCAGGTGGCCCCTGCCTTATCAAATATATGCAATATATAACTTTGTTTGTATACTAATACTTTGGCCTTATGTAGAAAGGAGGCCCCCATAACCATTCAACCTACATGGATAAGTTCTCCTCTTTCCAGGGCCAAGAGTCCCAATGGCCCATCATCTTCCCTGGATGATATGATGATGCCATCGCCTACCTCTACAACAAGCCTCCAGCATTTTGCACCGACCTCACCCAGTTCTCCCTCGACTAAGTTGAGAGAAAGATCAGAGTCCTACCACTTAGCCAATTCAAATGAACTCCAATTATGAATAAGAATATTTCCTTGCCCTCTCCCCAATATATGTATGACAGGATCAATTGTCTTTAGTATGGATGTATGTAGTTCAATTAATGAATATAAATTTGGTTTTTTTTATTTTTACTCTTGTGGCAATCTTATCAGACACAATTATCTATATTAATTTAAGGCGTTAATATTAATGAAGTGTTGCTTTTTGTTTTTGAACTGTCAGGATACATACGTGCCAGATTCAAATTGAGTCCTATATTTGTGAAACACTCCCCAATGTAATAAATATGTGGAACACAGAAAAAAAAGCGTTAGCCTATTGTACAAGAACATTTTAATAACTAATATTACCCACACTTATATGTGGGGAAGGTAGTATGAAAATGAAAGATTGTTTTCCTAGGTCATTCACCTGGCACCTTGGCCTTGTGTATCCCGACCTATTTTTATGATCATATCATATTAGCATATTTCCGATCAGATCATTATGGACGGCAGATTTTAAATCAAAGTTTTTTTGTATACATGAAATTACAAAGAAGATGTTTGTAACTATCTGTTGGTTATTTCAGCTCCAGGCAAGAGGTCTGCAAGTCGTGTGGAGACCCATGTCAAATGACTGACTGGCCAACAACAATTAAATGTGTGCAGAAGGTGCTATTAAAAACGGAGGTGAGAATGCTTTCACCCAGCACACAGCCAAGGCCACAAAAGAGCCACAACAAGCCGAGAGGACTGGTAAGAGAAAAGTCAGCCTATTTGGGAAGATCCAAGGTTAGGAACAAGCAAGCTTTGAAGGTTTATGTTTCTGGAACAAATATAGCATGGGTAACTACCACCTATTAGGATAAGTTGCCCTCTTTGTTCACTCTCAACCCCAAAATGTTTGTATTGGACAACGGATTGTCCCATTTCCACCATTGTCGACAGGATTTCATATCCCTTTACTCTGAAGTTTCCTATGCAAAGGGTATTAGATGAAGATGAAGAATGAATTTACTCTTTAAAAGAGCAGTCGACATAAACGATCCAGATAGTGCAGTCGTATATGAATTATTGCCTTGATTAGCTGCAGTCATAACGTAATATCTATAAGATACAAACTTATTTCTAACACACTTATTATGATTTGAGATTTGAACAGTCCTTTACTGAGGCCTGACCTCTGGTTAGAAATTGACCTGTCAGTTACATCATAGCCTGGCTGCATTGCTCAGATAAATGGGTGAAATTAAATATTGTCTTAGTGTAAGGATAGAACCGCATCATAGGTAGAAACCCCAAAACCACAACTTAAGTGCTAGACTTTTCTATAAGACTCAATTCAGAGAACTATTCTACCTTGTCAAGAAATAATAAAGATTCTTTAACTAAGAGCCCTGATTAAGTGGTGAAGCTTTTGTGGCCAAAAAGCCTCCTCCGAATATTGAAAGTTTTAGCAATAATATATTTGCGAGTTTATTACTAATTCGGATAAGCTACTATTTAATTGAAGGAGTATCTTGATAAATGTATCACAGTACTTGGCTTTCTATTAGTTAATGTAACCATATACTTAAGTGGAAATGTTCTTTACCTATATTTTGAGAGGTATGATACTATATAATGCTTATATTCTTAATACACCCAAACAATGCACACACTGGCCATACATGCCAACATATATGTTTCAGGACTAGTATTCTCGGCTATATGATCCATATAAAGACCTTGTAGGCCTACCTATGTTGCCATATACAGCAAATATATGTTTATGTGTATTAAGTATATGAATGGCATATAATATCGTAACTCTAAAGTTATGGATCTAACACAATAATCAATTATGCATATTTTGCATCATGTTGTTAGTTAGTTTACCGGGATGTCACTCTAACTACGATAATTTCAAACTAATTCATTTTTAGTAATAATAATTATTACTATGTACCTTTCAAAACTCAGAAGTGACTTGACCAGAGATCAAGGCATGGTATCTTATCTTAACTTGATACAGGAAATTGGTTTTCTGAAGCCAAGTATTCTAGAATAGTTACCAGTAGCCAAGCATTGCATGATAGCAATAATATTTAAGTTGGGATTCAAGATTTCCACATATGATAGATCTTAAACCTTAACCCCAATCCGATGATTTGGTTTTCAAACTAAGCAACAAGGCTAAGATACGACTGAATAATGAGTCATTTGCCAGAAACTATATAACCACAGTAGGTCTTTCTAAAGGACTGCTTAACTTTCTTAAATAAATAAATGTACTTAACTAAACCTTTGCATAGATTTTTAAGTAATGACTATTCTTGGTCATGCTAGTAATACAAAGAAGAGCATTAGCAAGAAGAGGGATCACAATCACGTCAAAACCCCGTTGTCTATATTCTGATTCGTAAGCAAAGCAAAGCAAAGAAGGTAAAAATTACCTTTTGCATTGACTTTATGATCCATCAAGAAAAGACTTACAATATAAATTTGCTACTTTTGAGGCACTAGTGTCTCCACCTCAAGTAGACTCCGGCTCCAGCTCTGTTTTATCGGATAGTTCGATATAAATAGCCAGTTTTGAAGAATCATCTTCTACTAACACCAAATCAGACATCTTATTTTGCAAGCATTATTAATTTTAAGAAGAAAACTATCTTAGTTGAAAATTAAAATGACATCACGTGTTTACGACATCAATTTTAACTATTTTCTTTCAACGGTTGTCATAAATACAGCTGCTTTATCTACACTATTCTAAAAAAAGTCATATGAAGAACCCTTTTAAGCTGAGATAAGTACAATAGTGTGTAAATTATTGTGTGATATTTGTTTGCATGTTTACCATAAAAATTATTTTAAAACATTGTACCTACAATGTTACTTAAAGTAACCATGTCATGAAGTTTGATCTAGTAGGTACTCTATCTAACTTTATTCCATTCCTAACAAGATTTATTTTGCTCTTTTGGTAATTATCTAGTAGCTGGGCATCAGAGATGCTGAAATCATTTTTTTTTCCTGGCAGGGTAACTCTGAATCTGCTTTGACATCTAGAAATATGCGACTGACTGTTCTTTCTCATTGAGAACTATGAATCAATGTTCACTAAAAAATTAGAAAGTTGTTTTCTTTTTTTACCACATCCTGCTTTTCTAAAGCCTATAATTCTACTAGTACCATTTATAATCATGCTATAACTTTTTCAGGTTATACAATCTTTATTAATCATTAATACATGTAGGAACAGATTCGGATTCGGACTAAATTTCAAAACTCCAATTATGCAGTCGAAGTTATATAAACAGAATAAACAATATTAGTCACCCATATACATATGAACGTTTACATAGTAATTATTTTATTTAAATGCAGTGCATTCTTGAATAATAATTGTTTAATAAGTAATGTTTTTATGGGTTTGTGTGTTATCCAAAGTGGTTCAGGTTGACTCGCCTTAATGGTTTCTAGGACAATTATATATATTACTTTGAACATTTTCCTCAACGTGTTTAGGCTGGGTGAAATTTTTGAATATGTAATAATATAGCTATGTACATTTCCTAATATTAGGAATTTTTACAACGCCCAATCTGTTAAGAAACAATGTTTTGTCAGATGTGGCTGGTATTGACCTGTATTTCAAGCAATGGTTAAATAACCATATAATGAAGTCTTGGTGATTTTGTGTATGTTATTGTACTGATATTACACTGTAAATAATTTCTCAATCTGGGTTTAGTTTGAGGGGTATTTAATTTGAGTCTTAATTATAATTGGATAATAATTCAGGAGGTACATTGCGGCTAATTCAATATTATTAATTAAATATTACTTTCTTCATTAAGTAGTGTTTAAATTTAAAACTAATTAAGAGATACTTTTTGTTTTTTTTTGAGAATATAAATTATTCTTGAGTAAATCATATTGTTGTAATAGTTTCCAGAATATTCATACATTTGGGCAATATGCTATAAATTTTGGAATTTTCCCAGTTTGAAAATCATAAATAGACTGGAAAACTTGCTAGAAGATCGTAAATAAAGTTCCAAAGTTAATATAACAAATGCCATTCCAACATAATGTAATAGTCATAATATCATTGAAAAGACTTGTAGAAGACCATACATTTACATATGTCCTAAACATAGTGTTGGGACTAAGCTCTTCAGCACGCTTAGATAGATTATACTTTGTTATTGTTATCACTTTTCTTACATTTGGTTATAGTTACCTATTAAAATTAACAGGACGTTTTTTAAAAAACTACGGTCTATGATCTAATGATTAAATATTTCTATATACCACAAACCAAGCAGAACCTTATGTCTATTGGCTTTCCAATGCAAATCAAACCAATTAGAATTTTACCTATCAGTGTTTCATCATGATACATACATAATAAGTTCTCAAAACAATGATGAAATTACTGTTCACTATTACTATCTGCTATTCCAGTTTTCAGTTCTTAAATGTAGGTTTAAAACTATATGGAAATTTATTTTATCTTTTTTTTTGTTTATTTATACAATGTTTTTTTATTCTCAAGTGGTAGAAATTTATTAGTCAAATTCTTTATTAAAACGTTAACTAGTCAAATCTGGTGCAGTCAAACCATTAGATAATACTTTTATAGTGTCTGGCCATGATTACGGTGGCTAAGATCACAGTTATTATTCATCTTGCAAGTTCAAAGGTAATAAGTATAAAGTGTCTGAATTCAGAACAGTTGTTTGTCTTGTAAGTAGAACTCACCAAGGCTTTAACTTGTCCCCTACCTATTGATAACTATCTGGGACAAATAGATGAAGACAGGCACGCTGTACGTCAAATAAAACTCAGTCCAGTGGATACTACTTCCATTTTTCATGCATTGGCTTTAGTCAGTTTTTGTGATGTCGTGTATATATGACTAGATTTTTCAGGATTAATTCTAATGTAGATCTTGGTCACTATTCATGTACTAAAATTCTATCCAATCAGAATTGTAGACTAGTGTTTGGTTTGAGTTTTTAAGTTTTCACCACATGATAAAGATTATAAGACCAATTATTATTACATTGGACTTTGTTTCATCTGTAAATTCTTACTTTTTATGTTTTGCTTTTTTGGTTTGTCTTCTTAATTTTGATATCAATGCATTTTAATGGTTTGGATATTTATTGTAGGGTAAACCACATATTTGCAACTTATAAGATATTAGACAACAACTTTTACGTAATGTCAGTCACTAAATGAGTGCTATATTTGAATACCTCCTACTCAGTATCTGGTGCCAGTGGAAAAGTTGGAATTTTAATCTATTTGAAATAAGAAATTAATTTGACAAACATTTTTTTATTATCGTTTTCTATATATGTGGTTATAGCTAAATTGGACTACTGGCCATTGTTTGTATTTTAAAATTGTATAACAGAGAGTCAGTCTTTAATGGCTGTCCATAATCGTTCTTACACAGTTGTTCAAAAATGATTAATACCAAAAACTCGTGTCTTATAATAATTTTAATCCGGTTAATTATTGGATTATTAAATTCCATTTGCCACTTCTCTCAAATCTATGGTACAATTTACAACCATATGTAGTGTAATCTAAATGGACTACTTTAGTGGTTTAGTAATTAATTTTTCATTTGAGTTACAAGTAAAAAGTTACCTCACCTTTCTCAGTAAACCTGAACTTATTTTTATGCATGCCAATCCATAATGATTGATCTGTTGGTACAAAAAGGTTAAAAATAAACATTTATGTATCAACTGTCAATCGCAATCCTATTGCGATCATAATTTCCCAAGATGTAATGGATTCTGGTATATCCTGGTATATCGTACCCTGACCTGTTATGCTATGCCATGGTATGGTAATATATGATCTTGCTCTGTAGTTGCACTCGTTTATGATTTGTTTCCGTTTGTTATTTATGGTAATTATTATAATAGTAGTCGTTAGTATATATGAGAATATCCTACAAATAATTGTTGTTGGCAATACCCTTTATTTTAGAATATCTAGTTCAGCGTCAGGGAGCCAACCCTCAGGTACTCCTTTAGTTTTTCTGGTCAACAACACACTACACAAAGTTTGAACAATATGGACCGAAAGAGCAGGAGGGTCACTACAGGAAGCAGGAGGAGGAAAACGGTGGGTGCCTCGGGACTAAAGACAGTTGAGGAATTAGCCAAGTCTTTGGAGTTTTTGACAGATGACGAGCTAGGGCAGTTGGAAGAGCAGCTTAGACTTACTGAGACAGACCCCCACAGGGCGGTCCTCCTTGGCCGTATCATAGGTAGGTTATTCTTTTCTCTGCCCTTTTTCCACAGTTGGAATATCCATTGCCTTTAAAATATCTGTTCTGTTTTAAAATGTTTAATATATAATCCTCATTTTTTCCTTCTCAATCTCTTCTATCACAGGCCAGGAAATGCATCTACGGACCCAGTGGGCTATACTAGATGCCTACCTTGCCTGACCCTATCCAATACCCCTTCATTCCTACTAGTACCAGTTACCTTCTTGCCATGATAGTACCTAAGGGAGGGTGGGAGGTAAGGATATATAGGGTACAGGTAGGTCCTAATCCTTCCCACCAATAGATGCTTCTCTTGCTTTTTAAAGGAGTAATCACAACCTTAACATCCCCACAAACCCTATATATGGAGATGTATATATACAGCACTGGGGTATATGCATCTGCTCATTCAGACAGACCCACCAGAGCGTTAGTTTCGATTTTATCAAAGGGTGAATATTGATACGATGAGGGATAAGGGAAAGAGGGTAGAGAAAGAATGATAGGATAGGGGGAGGCAGGCCAGATATTAGACTGCAAGCCCCAAATCCGAGTGGTAGGGTTGTAGATAATTAGTTTTTATTGTGAGGGAGAGAGTGACATAGATATGATTGAGGAGGACCTCTCTGAGGCTACTAGGCCATAGTTGGATATAGGAATGATAGGTGTGGCCCCCATTAGCTAACTATCTGTTATGTAAACCATGCTTTGTTAGTTGTTGCTACACCGGAAGGCATGCATTTCTCCTAGTAGGAGGGCAGAATAACAATATAGCAATATGTATTACATTATATATCTATATTCCTATGATTATGACTTACACCAATTATAGGGAATACCATTATTTGCAAGGTCAATCCATTGGTGGAGTGGTGCAGTGTAATCCACTGAGCATGACCCTGTGTCATGATTCACAACCTCTCATCTCGTCTCCTGACCTTCTCTGTTTACTATGGTTTATCAAATAAAGATGATTGGTATAATTCCTTTTTGCAAGAGTCAATGGTCTATGATGTAGGACTATATGTGGTACTTGATTGGTCTTTATATTAGGACTAGCCCTGGGATGGGTAAACTCTATTGGCTGTATATACTTAGATAATCACATGTAGTTGACCTGACAGTAGCATTGATACTTGGCATATAATAGCCTTTATAGACCAGACTATGTCCTACACCATATTGGCTAAGGATTGCGTGGTCACTGCAGGCAAGAATGATTAGTCTATCTGGAGGTACCAGTAGTCCATGGCCTAGAGCTACTCTCTTCTGGAGGGTGGGTAATGCCTGTCATGGAAGGACCACACTCAGTGTGTTGTATTCTAAGAATAGCGTAGATGATTATAAATGCTAATTTTAACTATAGATAATCTAATTGACCCTTGAAAGGTGTCATAAGATCCCTTATGGTAGTAACCATATAAACATAGCAGGCTCTTAGATACTACTACTATTAGTTATGATCTATGCAATAGTGTAGTTAGAAAACGTTATTATAGTTCTTATTCTTATTTACCCAATCATAAAGGATGTAAAGGCAGAGCCAAGGGCAGACAAGGAGAATAGGGACAGAGGAAGAGGTCCATGGCGGAGAAGGATAGGGGAGAGGATTGATTCTATATAGAGATGGGTCGTAACTATTGTACCTATAACTCTAACCGAGTCTACGTAGATTTATTAATGAGTTAAACATGATGCATACATGTATGCTACAAGTCATCCATGACCGTCTACACAATGCTGCTATTTGAGAGCTTGCTATCAATACTGTAATACTATAGGACTATGTTAACCCAACAGACCCTGTAGTTTTCTTCTTTATTTTATTTCTTCTGCCTATTATGGTATTATCTAGATCTTGTATACGTCGGTTTAATATAAGATTTGGCTGTCTTTTAATTAAACTGTATGGGCAAGTAAATTCACTTTCCAAGTGGTTTATTCGCCTAGATACAATCCTTTTATACCTTGGTAGCTTTGTTATCCGTGTAAGGTTTTACTAGATATTTGTAGCGAACTATACGAGGCTATGGAACCACACATAGTTATGTCTCATGTCGTCGTCTACCTCTGCTTGTGGTGTCCTCTATATAACAAGTATGTGGGTCTTGCTTAGGCTTAGGTATAGTTCTGATATAGCATATTGGCGAGGGCATGGTAGTAATTATGTTACATACTTTTATTTGCATTAAAAATCTAAACCAGCCAAGACTAGCCAGTTACTTATTAGTCTCCAGCTCCATTTGTACACATAGATATACAGGCCCCAGGCCCTACTGTATCTTACTATCCTATCTCCTCACCAGTTATTTTAACTGTATCACTTGGTTCCTGTGGGAGGACCTTAATTCATTCGACCGCAACTCATTCATAACAAAATTATCATTAGTTACATTAAAAAAAATGGTCCTTTCTATGTAGAATATCTTCTTAACCTATCGTTGGCAGTGTAATATACCCTAATATGGTAAGATTATGTGAAGGTCTTCCCTGGTATCATATACTCCATGGTACCCATGACTGGCCCTAGATATTCCTCCTCTAAGAAATTATAAGGGAAGTCCACCAGGTGGCCCTGTATATAGTGCAACTCATTTTCGGCTGTAATATTGTGGCCAAGTCAGTGATGGCGCTAACCTGACCTTGTATAGGCTTCGCATTACCACGCCACATTATGCCCAGCCCACTAGCCTATTCCAATAGTATTACAGTCATTCCCACAGTCCCCTCTCTATCCTGGCCTATTCATACTATGGTCTTTGTACTTGTGATCAAGTTTACACAATGGGAAAGGTAATGCGTTTGACAGCCTAAACCTTAAAATAGACGGGCAGAAATATAAGCATTAATGCCATCATATGCATGAGCTAAGCCTTGGGATTGGACCACAGATATACATTACCTTGCTCACGATCTATCTCTGCAATAATGGGTTGCTCTCTCCATTCCTCCAGCTGTGTGGATGTAATATTAGGGCCATGCCATGCCTACCGCAAGGAAGGGACACAAGAAATAGATCACAGACAGCCTGGTGGCTTGGAGGCGGTAGCAGATTCATGATAGAATGAGATCAATTAAAAATCAAAATATCAGTCATGTAAACATCCAGTGCCAATGTGTGATTCACAGCCAATAATATCTAGCCACAACCTCACTACTCGCCTTCTCCCACGACGTAATTGTACTATTGGGAATACTTCGGAAAACGCTCTGATAGATGGCGGTGTTGGAGCGGGCTCTCCCCAGCCAGACCTTGTAAAAGAATGTATCGCTAACAATATCCTGGCCTGCATCATGGGCCCCTAGTTCCAGGTGTTCCCCAAACAGTCTCTGTATGTACCCACACCCAGAACGTCAGAGCATTGTTACTGGGGTCTCACCCATCTACGTGTCACTTACCTTACGAAGACTATAGCAAAATCTGCCAGCTTTGTATGGCTGACCATCTAACACTGTATCCTGAAAGAGAGAAGGATCAGTAGAAGCCACAGGCCAGCCTAGGTCCGACAGATAGCCAATACTGTATAACTTACCACCCCGTCCTCCAACCAGTGGTCCTGAATCACTGTGGCGATCTCACTGTCACGTGATCCCAACATGCTACGATCGTTGATATTAGCTAGGTGTGCAATAGGTCAGTGTATGAAGGAGGGCACTCATAGGCTGTATATCACGCCAAATCGAACTGGTGCCATGTTTATACTTCAGTTAATTAGATGTAACCTCAAACATAGACTACTTCCACATGTACACCTATTAACATGAACATGAACCCAAAGCCAGAGAGGTCAATTGATGCAGCCATAATATATTGTGTTGCAGGCAAATCGAGGGTGAATCATTACCAGAGCCACATATAGCCAGACGGTCATCCACAACCATTAGCTTGCTGTGAACATAAATCTGATTGGTTACTAGCTGCCCACACAGATCCTCATATTTCTGAAGACAGTTGAAGGTAATGTAGTCGCTCCAATCCCCTATCTCTCGAGTCAGTCTATAGGGGGGTGG
>NAOQ01000020.1:54846-99797 GCA_002751075.1 Ichthyophonus hoferi
TCCAAACAATATCAAGGCCCGTGGTCTCCCAGGATAGAGGGTATGCCTAAGTCTTTACAATACAAATACCCCTCCTGCTAGACACAGTGGCCACACATGGCCCAACAGTAGCTAACCATATAAGTACCCTCTCCGATCCGTGCTAGCAGGGAAAACACACCTTCAAAGGCTGGCATTAACGGCATGATAATGTAGACCCTGAATTTTCTGTTCTCCCCGTGAGCGCGTACAATAGCATCAAATAGGACGTTGCCTATCTGGTTGTACACACTATCCTGGGCGAGTGCTGTAATAAAGAATTGGTTCTGGGGATAGGAATAACGTTATGGTTGGTATACACTTATGTTACCAATAGGCATACGGCACAGCTACCCTGATCAGTCATCTATAGCCTATACCTCAATATAAATGTAGTGTTTGGCGCCCTTGATGGCAGAGATGTACGCATTCTGTGAGGGCGGGTCAATCAGTAACCTTCCTTTATCAACTAAAGTAAGGTACTAGGAGATATACCTGGATGGAGTGTTCAATGGCAATCCCATTGGTCCACATGCCGCTAGATCGTAAAATCTGAGCACACACTCTAGTGTAGGATAGCTCAAGGGCATCACTGGGGGGAGGCATATCGGCTGGCAACTAGAGAGAGAGCATGGGTATAAGCCTTGTATGATTGGTGGAAGGAATAATAAGGGGTATGACGTCACATAGAAACAGCAACGCATTAATATGGCTCCGATCGTAACCAGTATGAAGTATAATATATGAAGGAGAGAGGTCGGCCTTTGGAACAAGAATACAGGGGCGGAGGAAGAGGCTGCATGGATGAATGGGGCTTTACATTGATCCCAATAGGTTGACAGGCTATAATTCATAAATATGATAAAGGATGTGTCTTCAGGTGAATGCAAACCTATTCCCCGCAGACCCCTAGTCATGTATGGGTAGTACCACAGAGAGGGAGTGAGGGTTGGCATACAGAGAGGGGGCCGTACCTGACAGCGAGGTAGTAGATAGGGCACAGAGCGGTCCTCCTTGCACTTCACCACCTTGATATGATTCCACCTCTAGGATAGCTCCTGTGAGTCAAAGCCCCTGGTCTCCACACCATCATATGCCACAGCCCAACATGTCCCCTCACCGCCAATTATAAAAAATAGTTAGTAAAAGATATATAATTAGACCCAGTCATTTATATTCTCGGGTATGGTGTATGATGGTATCAGGAGAGAATACCATACCACCCACCTCGATATAATGGCGGGCCACGTCCCTGGCAGCTTGGCCATACAGACCAATACCCGCATCGTGCCAAGGCATACGAGCCTGGGTTAAGCGATCAATAGAATCTGGGAAAGGTACAGAGAGTATTAGTACAGAGGGTATAAGGAGAGAAAGGGAGAGATAATGTACGAGTGTGTGAAAGAGAAACAAGGCACCCTGTTCTGGTAGGTCCAAGGCAAAGAAGTCCTTGGTACAGGGGTTAGAGTAGTCCTTGCCCACCCACACCGGATGGGCCTTAAGGGTGGCTTTCTGTAAGGGGGGAGAGGGTTAATGTTGCAATGTTCTTCCTTCTTTCTGCTGAGGGCGACCAGGTCAACCTAGAAACATGCCATCGGGTTTTTTTATTTTGTTTTTGGAGATAATAGTATCAAAACTGCGTAAAGTATGATCCAAATAAACTATCATTGGCATTAACATCCAAGCTCTGGTTGCCACAACTGCTGATGCCCTCATGGAACAGGTAGGTTATATAGTCCTGGGTAGGCCCCTACATGCAGATCGGCAAGGCACGACATATTAGCCTAATCAGGAAATTATGGGGAGTAGGAGGGCGGGAGAAGGGCTATCAACCTGATAAAACATGTACTCTACTAGCATGGACCCTGCTTGCACCTCCACCCCTCCCTGTATCTGGTACAGCATTATTTCGGCCGATCTAACCTTGCCCACGGTTATTGTGGAGAGTACAAGACTGCCACTTAGGACTATGGGATCTGTGGGAGATAGGTCAGTGTGTTAGTGCATTCCCTTCCCACCTCTCCCTCCCAGTCCCTAGCAGGTGTTGTATACCTGCATGAGTCATGGTGCAGGTGACTACCACCTCAACAATCCCAAACTCTGTAACGTCATCTTCTGTGCTCCTGCCAATCATATCATAGTATCAGATAGGTAACCAGTAGGCTGCTCTCATAATAGAGGGACAGGAGAAACTCACTGGCTGTGGATATTATTCCATAGCACCTTGTTTCCTTCTCGTGCTACAGGCTCGGAGTATATTTCTTTCCGTCCTAAGCGTAAAGTATAGGAGGCCATTGTGCCAAGTAGATTTGGAGCTGGATGCAAATCTAACACTAAGAAGTATTAGTGTTATATCATAGATTTCCCCCCCTACCCCTTCCTTTCTATGGACTAAGGCCCCACCTGCAATACTGTCTCCACTATCTTTTGCAGATCCCCTGCGCGGCTTACAGGGAGCAGAGTCTATGCCCATTGCAAGAGTCCCCTCCCCTTCTTCCTGTGTATCCACTACCGACTCTAGTAACCCTCGCTTGCTCTTAGCTATAGCCCCTCTGTGGTTAGTGTCTTATTCCTCTCCGGCCCTTTCCCTTCTCCTCTGAACCCTCTCCTATGTGATCTCACCGTCATGATCAGTCATCCCTCTAAAATAGCTCGTGATCCCATCTGTGTTCCAGGCTTCTGATAGGCGATGCATTCGCCCTATATATCTGGTTTCTAAGCTTCTCTCTCGGGGAGCCACAGACTCAGAGCCAACAGTAAATGCATGGCGTGGGCTAGCCAAAATAGGTTGCTCATCGTCTCCAAGTAAATCCCCAGGGGTCTGTACTAGATCCGTCCTGCTACCCTCATCACCCTCACTGATGGTTCTGGACTGCACACGGCGAGCATGGTCAGGGGTAGGAGTGGGAGGCGAGTCGTGGGGGAGAAGGGGAGGGGCTGAGCTGTCTCTATACCACCCCAGTCATGGTTAGTACTGGCCCCTAACCCATCTGCCTATCTTTTCTCCTCTAGGGGACCTATGACTCACTCGTTCATTCCCATCCAGTGCTTGAGGTTACGGGCCCTCTCGTGCAGGCTGAGCCTATTGATGGAAGATACTAGTATAGCCACGTGTTAATGCCATGACGTCATGTACACCTTAGGAAAGTCGAGATGATGCACGCCGTGCCAATCATTGGAGTGTCTTGTTTAAAAATAACATACCAATAGGTCTACCGTGTGATGGTAATGGGGGCACACTACTGGATGCCTAACCATCTTCCTAACCCTCCTGTAACCATGGTAATGATCTATCTATATGACGCACTATACCTGGTTTGTTATCGGTATATCCTGTAGAGTAATGACGCTTTACCAGGGACTTCTGGGGGTCATTTAAGGGCGTAGTCTCCTGCTATTCGTGGAAATCAGTGATAAGGCCTGCGGCTGTTGGTCCATGAACATAGCATAGTATGCGATACATCTTATAAGTAATGTACTGGCCAATACGATTGGCTCTTTAAACATTTAGATATAGAAGATCTGTATTAAAATCACTGCAACTAAATCACACCGGACTGTCTCAAAACAACCAATAAAAGTAGTAGGGACATCGAGATAACCCAGATAATAGCTGTTTATATGCCTAGTGAGTGGTCTGCCCTGTGGCTCCTATACCCACCAGGCCCTTGCCACCCCTTGTGGGGTAGGGTAATGACTACTTCACCCATAGTTTAGTAGGGACGAGTCAATAAAATTTACTTGAATGATAAAATAAGTCGGTCAAAATACATGGTGTTCTATGCATAGATAGGCAGTAAATGCTATTGGCTTTGAGGTATGCTATGGTTTGTTTGTGAATAACCGCTAAACCAGCACTCTATATAAAATGTATGCAATTTCTATATACACTGGGTAGAGGTAGCCCACTATTACTAGCCATCTAACATCCTGTGACTATGTCATGCCTGATAGTAGTATGATTCCCTAAAGGACCAGTACGTGTATTACAAGCTATGGAAGGGTAGGATACTCATTTGACTTATACTTCCACTAACCTTCTTAAGGTGTGCCCTGCCATATGCATTGTGGACCCTTTCCCCTCTTTCCTTCTCTAGGCTCACCCATCCTTTCTCTACTTGATTTGTATGAGACCCTCCCATATGGCCTACTCTCTCCCTCACTCCTACTTCCCTCCCTATTGCATCATGTATCTAACGTATCATTCAAGATATAACGTACCGATGGTGATGTAAACATTGCCCGCCAAAGACTACGGGTCCTACTCTCTCTGGCTTGATTAGTCACCCCCCCATCTGATACTGGGCGGTTCCTTGAGTCGCCAGATGTAGAAACACAAATCATACTATGCCTTGTCGCCCTAAGAGATAAGTTGTCAGGCCAGCCTGTACCCCGTCTATCTCCCCTACCTCATACTCTCAATACAATCTTCCTTCTCCTTCCCGGTGGTTGCCTTGCTATATATTTCAATATTTATAAGGACCAACACTGAGGGATCATTCTATCTACTAACCACTACTCTTAACTAGCTCTACAGCAATGGCCATGGTGTTTACCACACCACCTTATTTACATGTTTTTCTCTTGGAGTCTTTGTACTATCTTCTTTCTACTTATCTGTCTTTCCTTCTGTCTATAGCTATACATTATGGCATCTAGCTATACCCCATACACTATGCACTATACACTACACTATCCTATAGCCTATACACTATATCCTATAGCCTATACACTATATCCTATACCACATACACTATACACTATACACTATACATTATACCCCGAGTCTCTCTCATTTTCCCCTTGTTTTTTCTGTTCTTTTCTCTCCTCTCCACTCCTTGATCTATTTATGTACCAGATATATCTCCTCTTGGGCTATCTGTATGGACCTTTCCCTATATATATCCCACACACCCTCTTCCCTTTGACACCCATACTATATCATTCTACGTCTCTCACACTTGGATGCCCTCTCTCTTCCTCTGTCTGTCCACCTTTCTAAATCTATATATATATGCCTGTTTCTACGTCACATCGTCTTTCTCTCCTCCCCCTCTCTTATTGGGCATGGTTCTCCCTTTCTATCCTTTTCCTATTGGCCAGTTATACATTCTATATGTATTAACTAATAAGGTCCTTACAATTGCTTGCCACTGTCCCTCCTTTGACTATCCTCCATCAGTCTCTGCAACACATCATTGGGTGGCAGTACATTGCCCCCAGAGGGCCCCAACATAGCCTCCGCTTGTTGACGATTGCCTATGTTATAATGATATAAGACTCATGAGGCTAGATTATCGTAACAATCAACTACACTATTAACCACCTGCCTATTATTGCCTCCAGAAATATAGCATAATACACACCACAATAAGGTCTACACTACCACTACATTGCCCTTAATATAGTAGGATCCTCTCTCCTAGTGATCCCTCACCATACTATACTATACTATACTATACTATACTATACTACACTACACTATACTATATACCAAATGCTTTCAAATCCATTCATGGTCAAGGAGTATAAGGTACACTATACAAAGATAACCTGCCATTGGCTCAGAACGTACCACTGGGTACCCTTAAAATGTCACCCGCCATGTCGTTATAATTACGACTGTCCCTAATATCGTCATCATCATCCTCCCCGGCTCTATCCACCAGGTATTCTAAATGATCTTTCACCTGTTTCCATTTGGCCTTGGCCTTAGCCCCTCCAGGGAGAGCTGTAGGTGGACCAGTGAGCCTCACCACCCTAGGCATCTTGGTTGTTCTTAACACCACCCACAGGTAGGTAGATGCATACACACATATATACACATGGAAGCCCCTATATATAGGCAAAACATAAATATACTAGCATAGGCCTAAGCCTATACGTACAAGACCCCATCTTTATATTCACATGTAGGCACATACAACCTCTACTCACCATATGAGGTAGCTCGCCTGGCCTCACCGGTTTCCTCGCCTCCTTCATGGCCTCTATGTTAGTACTGGTTCATTCATTCCTACCACTCCCTACCCTGACGCACTCCACTTACTAGATGGGGCGGGGTGTGTAGCATAATCCTGCCAGGTTTCAAGCAAACGTCGTAGTTTCTACAAAGGCCACCACAGGGGTGAGGATCCATTATGACTGGCCCATAATGATTGGCCCGCTAGGTCTAAGCCACTTACCTGTGAGGTCCCCTCAGTAGGTTGGCTTGGTATAGGTGGAGTGGGCGGTACGGGTATCTGGGATGGTAGATTGCTAGCCGAGATGACTGCATAGTGTACAGGGCATCGTGGGTTAGGTGGGCATGGGACAGAGAGCCAAGTGAGAGAGGGGCAGGGGTGGTTCATATAGATACACGTCGGCAGGATATGTCAATGACTAAACATACACTAGTACATTAAGTGCAAGCAAAATGCCCGACAAAGAGCCATCCGTACTATGTCCCTCTAGGCTTACACCCATATATTCACGTCATATGGGCCCCTATTAAACTGCGTGTGTCAAAGGCATCGTGTAGACAGTACTATCGGCACATTCATAGTAGATGATAGTAAACTAATGGCAACCTAGGGTAGACCTACCTTTAAACATTAACCGTGACATAACCTTGGTGTTCTCCTGCCCCACCCATGGTTGGTTAGCAACCTGCTCTTAAGAGACCTGGGCTTATCCTATACTCTACAGTAATTGTATGAGTGTCTTACCTGGTAGTCGGGGTCTTGCTCTGAGTATACATCAGTAAGTTCATGCGCTGCGGTGTCATCCCTTCCAAAGCACAGATCCAGTCCCCCTAGAAACCCCACACTGGGACCACCCATAGACCACTCCGTGAGCCTTCTGTCTCCTGCTCTATCTCCTTACCCGTCCAACCATACCCCAATACATCCTCCCCTTACCGTTGGTCAACCACTACTATCTTCTCATGGTGGGCCCACAGCCACACCCCATCGGGGGGGTGGTCAGGATGACGTAGCACGCTGATATTACGGTTGGCCTCTCTCAGCTTCAGCTTAGAGTATACACTGCACCATCCCGAGAGAATTATTCACCAGATAGATATAGCGCTGGGTTATAAATCAAAAAGATATACCCTGCACGAAGAAGGCGCTTCCTAATCATTACCTGTTGATGCCTACGGCCAGTTCCACATTCTTGTACAGCATAACGCACACCTACCGCCCGGCCCTTGCCTATTATTAGCTACTAGCACCTTACCTATTATCATCCCTCCCATAAGCTTAGATGGTCTCCTATCCCACCCTCGCCCACCTTTACTCCTTCCTCAGCCTTGGCGGCTAACAGTACATCCAATCGGAACTCCTCGTTCTTCCAGGGAGGACGTTTAAGATACAGTTCAGGACTAAGCCACCAATCTGAGTCCACCCGTTAGAATATCCTAATCGCAACACTGTAATTAAGGCACCTTACAGGCCTTACTATAAATAATCTCAAGGGCCCCTACACACACCGCCTCTTATGATTGGCTGATATACTTGGAATAGTACTAACATACTAGCATTCTTTTCATCTTATTAATATTGGTGTGATTGGTAGCCAATAGATTTAATGTTGTCGGGATAACTTGTGATGGACCAATAATAGGAGCCCATTCCCACCATGTATACTATAACCTCCCATCTGATGTATGAAGACCAATATGATCAGTAGCCAATAGACATATAGACGCCATGATAAGGCAGAATGGACCCCAACTATCATATTATTACATTTTCCATAGTAAGCCATCACCCTAGTGGTCTCTATAAGCTCCCCTCCTACCCTCACCCCCTCCCCTTCCTGCCTCTGCCTTCACCTGCAATGAAAATCTCCTCCTTGGCTGCTTGGATGGCACGGGCCACGGCTGCAAAATAGTCCCGCCCATCTACAAACCTGCAGAGGGCCAATCATAAGCCTTAAGTCAAGTAACCTCCAGGATAGGAAGATTGATGGAATATCATCCAGACCTCCTACATAAAATATCCCTTTCCACACCTCTCTCTGGTTACTTATTGCGGAGCCCCATCTGTTATACCATATTACTATCATTCCTACCTAATATATGGTTTGTCTCCTATTATTTGTATGCATGTTTAATATAACTTTACTGTGAAAATGATCTATGGATACATACACAGCCCATATTTTTCTTTTAATGTACCTAGTATGCAAGCTACAGGTAGAGGTAGGAGTGTATATACGTCCATCTTAATAGAGGTTTACAACAGGCAGTATAGAGTGGTAGTGAAAATAAGGCACTAAGGGCCAACACCCACCAATGAGCATAGGACTGCATGCGAACAGGAGCAAATGAGTCATGAGAGTGGGCTTTGGTCCAGGTGCTCTTACTAATAGCTAGCCTCAGGGAGGCTACCCAGTCCTCCTTCTGGTACCTACCTCATACTATGTCATAACACTGGTTCTATTGGCTACCATGGTATCTCTAACCAATAGTACAGTAATAGTGTCTAAGAGGTCTAGTAGACAGGGAGGGGGAAATGGGACCAAGATCTAGCTAATAAGGAATAGATCTATTGACCAATCTACAGCCACAATCCAAGACTACAGTCAATGGATGATGATAATGGATGGAGTCATGGGATAGGTACACAATTAGACTGCCCATATGATTGGGTATTCTAAGTAATAATTCATGATTGGGGCGCCATGCAACCCTCTCTACCCCTACATTTTGTATGTATATAGTAGCCGCTCTCCCTCGCATCCCCCTACCATACCCAGGCCATTCCCATGTCGTGGTCTGTACTAGGCCCTAGGGTAGGCTAATCTACCTACCTTTCTTTAGTGGTCACAGTCAAGTCTCGATAGTGGTTACTAATTACCAGAGAATTTCCTCTATGATTATATGACACCTGAAACGATCTGGGGAGGTATTTGTACATGTATATGTATATGTATATGTGTATATAAAGGGCCATACGTGATGCACCAGTGTGTAAGCACATTACAATAGTGTTACCTATGAAACGGGCCTGTACCTGTATAAGTGTGTGGGATAGGCAGGGCTAGATATATTCTGGATTACAGATATAAAACAATACCCAAAACAATGTACAAGTGTATATACAGACGGATAGTCCCAGGGCTAGGTGTGTATACCCTTACATGAATTGATAGAAGTGAGGATATGCATAGCTATGACTAACACGTGTGGCCCATTCGGTCAATAGAACCAAGACAGGGCTAAAGCCTATCTTATGTAGTATAAAAAAGGGTATATAGAGGTAACACTAGAATGGAAGGTACTTACGGGTCAAAGAGCATAACGGCTCTGATCTCTTGGACCTGTGGACTGACATAGAACAGATAGGAGTCCATCATTACTAACCATTGCTGCGTCATGTGATGATAGTCAGCCTATATCTGTATAGTGGATAGATACTAGCCTCTCTACCCTCCAGAGGTATTATATGGGCCCTTGACACTATATATATTACAGCAGTGTTCCGTTGTGAACAGGGGAGCTGTTCCTACTAAAGTATAAACACCCAGTCCATCCACTACTACCTATGCGTTATATTGTGGCTAATATAAATAAATTTAATATTTAAATCGCCGTGATTGATGCTTTATAAACATCTACAGACAACACAGACACCAATCCACAAACCTCGCTCTTACATAACTACAACTTCCATGCGGCCATCCGTTTCCCTCCTATCTCGTATCTACTACTATAATTCTACCAACATCCCCTCCTGTCCCACTCCTACCTCTCTCTGTGAAGCTTCCCTACAGCAGTTGAAAATCCACCGTCGGAATCGATGGCCCCCACCCTTTTTAACAACCAACCCCTCGTTGAGTCTGCTTCCTAGTTCTGGGATGAAAGAAAATCGACTAATGCGAAAGAACTGTAATAAGAATGAGCCTAGGTTAGACCCCGGGGAACATAACATGGTAGGCAGTTATTGCCCTCTCCCTCGCCCTAGAGCCCTAGGTAATAGCCAGACTGCCCCCCACACCCCCAATATACTGTAGAATGGAAGGGTTGCACTTACATACATATTACTTACTAGTAAATGCATTAAGTGGCCCTCATCCCTCTAAACGGGGAAGGTCAAAAACAAGAATAACACAGAGATGTGAAATAACAAGTATTGTGAATCACAATCAACAAATTTAAGCATAATAATAATAATAATAATAATAATAAATATAACCAATGGTTCTCAAGCCCTAACCTGCTGCACGTGACGACTCTGCAGTAATTCCTTGTGGGACACCACCGACTGTAAAAAGGCTTCTAATAATTTAGACCTCTCCTCTACGGTCTGCAGGCGCCAAAGCTGAAACCTGTTAGCCAATCGTAGTGGACTGTGGGCCAACTTGTCCCCAGTGGACTCGTTGAGACGGGCCCTTCCTAACCCCTGAATCTCCTTCAGCTGTCCAGAGATTATGTCAGATAATCCATGCGAATGTGGCTCTGGTACCATCTAACCAAAAAGACATTGGTAGAGTACCAAGCATGTAGATATGGACATGCACTTATACGTCATGGTTTGCATAGAACTATACATTTACTAGCCTGTCAAATGGGCTATTAAGCTAGAGATGTATCTCATATGTGCATGTGCATCCATATATATATATACATCAACAAATACAAACCTTGAAGTTAAAGCGAGAGAACATCGGGGAAAGAAAATCATGCAGGTCACGAATATCTCTCTCCCTGCAGTTCACTGTCCAGTAGTATTGCCCGTGATGTAGTTCAATTTTAAACACAACGAAGTGTTCCAGGTTCTTCATATTATCGTGTTTCTCATAACTTACAATCTTAACCTCTATTGGCTGTCCGGGTAATAAAATACAAGATGGGCATAGCTGCAGGTGAGGGCTGGTTAGGATAGTTGCTATGTACCATACTAATCTCAAATGACCCAATACATTTAGTGATCTCTGCAGGTACTACCATTTAAATGGCTCGCAACGAACCCTCTACTCTGTTTGAACAACTATATAATCTAATAAAACTCCTGCTAACCAATTGGCTAAATAGTTTAAAATAGTTACTATAAATTTAAAACACCATTTAAGTGTGTAGGCCCTTGCAATGTGTGGAATCACCTGGGACGGCTAACAGCTCATTAACAATAGACTAGACTAGTCGTAAACCTGAAAGGCAAACCCAAAATATATATCCTCTTTACTACATCCACTTAGTGATGTGAATTGGAATGATTCCCATGGGATAGATAATGCTATTTAAAGCGGTAGGTAGTACGTGCGAGTTGAAGGTAGGGTGTATAGATATACAAATCTAGGATAGGAATGAACCGGGTGTGAAAAGCATTATACAGTTATGAGTAATAAAACAGTCTGTAGTGCAATAATAGGGAGAGGACTATAATGCTAAGATTTTAAATGATGGTCTGTATAACAACTGTTAAAAAACAATTCAAGGGCGGTAGTAATATTTACAAAGTTTCCATATAGGGCCTTGTTATAGAGGGTGCCGTCGTCATCAGCTGTATGCTCCATCTCCTTACTTGGCCCTTTGGCTCTCACCAGGATATCCTGCTTATATACCCAAATTACTAAATGCATTGTTAACAGTGGATATTTATGAGTGGTTTTGTTTCATAATCTTCGTCTCAGTACCCACTTTAGCAATACTAGTTCATAACCACCAGATGAATAGCACCTTTCTCTAAGAGTAAGTTAGACACTGTTTCTAATAATACTGTAGAAAATATTTTAGTGCACCTATTTTTCTATCAATTCATGTCATAGACAAAGGTAATGAATTTATTTCTCTGTGTTTAGGCTCTTACGAATGTTGTATATGGATATGAACTCATTTAACTGTGTAAACAGGTACAAAGCATATAATAAGGTATTCAGGAAAGAATAATGTGTCTTTTTGTGTGTACAGAGAGATTTATATATAAGCATATAAATGTGAGGGTTGTTTATAAGTTGCAAACTGATATCTCTTATATGTTTATATTGTGCGTTGTGGATGGAATCGATATGATTTTTATTGCAATATTTAGGTTAAGATACAAATATTTATAGTAGAGCAGAGAAGTGCCTCTGGATGCCTGGTGCATAAATTCCTTCCTAGCTTCTCATGGAAATAAAAAATAAACTAAAAATATCTAGATGTGTTATGTGTTATTCCACAAAACAAAGAATTTCCAAAAACAAAGTATCCTCTCTCAGCAGTTCAAAAACACACCTCGGGGTCATTCCCACCCATGTTGAAACTCTATATGCAATATAAACTGTATGATGTGGCTACTGGGTAAATATATATTATGCTTCTCCCCCAGAGCCGACGTATTTGTGCCTGCTAAATCCACTGTAAGTTGATCATGTTAGGTTTGCTGTGTCTATTTTTCTATTTTGGTCTATAACATAAAACCAGGTGTTAGTATTATATTAGAGATAGATTTTAACAAAGAGGTGCGTGATACACCAATAAGAAGGATTGCTGCTTTAAAAAAATATTGAAAAATATTGTATGACGCGCGCACCTACGCCACCAATAAAAAGCCAGGAAATAAATTTTAAATTAGGCACTGCTATATTGTAAGGTGCGTGACCTCACCATGAGCCACCTTTCTAATCAGCCAATAGCAGGCGATTATTGGAATGTTGCTACCAATAAACAAACAATGGCTACAAGAAAGAAGAGGATATAAGGGTATACGTAAGCACCTCTCACGTCATTACCATAGTTGCCCCTACAATGCGTGCCATCACTATATATCGACAACTAATGCAGGCGGCCGAAAAATGGCCCATAGATTCCACGAAGCGAAATCGTGACCTAGGACAGCATCTCCTGCAAAGACTTCAACAACAGTACAAGACACTATCTTCAGATACCCCTACACATGAGATGGAGAGTCTGGCAGTTGAGGCCAATTTGGAGCTAAAGGCCTTGGAGAAACTTTACTCCAACCACTATCGTAATAAGGTAAGGTTATACTTTAATTTGTACGGCCTATAATAACGAATTAGTGGTTAATTTTAGAATTCCCAACTTATAATTTAATTTAATTTCTGAAAACACTTTTCCTTTCTGTATGTATTTCACAACTGCATTGATAATGTTTTTACTAGTTTACCTGTAAGTTCCAATCATTTATCGAAAATATGTTGAATCGTTTCTTGTTTTCTTGATAAATTAAGATAAGCTAAGGAAAGCAGGGGGTGTTGAAGTGGTTAAAAGTAAAGTGGTGTGTATATTTTAGATGGAGTAGCTAATGGTCTTAAAACAAAGTGAGCAGTAAATGCAGTATAGAGCGTAAGCTTTACACAACACAATAGTATAGATGGCCCTGCAATAAGTTCATGTATGGCCACGATATCAACAACCTTAAATAAGTGTGAGGATAAAATAAATTAAAATGGGTAATACCTATAAATATCTCAGAACTACACTTGATTTGATTCAGTCAATGGATATAGTTAATAGAAATAATATACGGGTTATGGGTTATATTCGTATGTGAAGCTAGAAGGGTCCTTTTTTTTTTTATGTAAGGTTTGTATGCTACTATGCATGCCGGTATTTTTGGAATGCAATGCATCAGTATCAATGATTTCTCCCTCCGATATACTTTGATCTGTGCCTACTCTATTTATGGTTTATGGGTTATGAATTTTCACCACTTGTAATATATCGCATATTTTCACCAGCGTACAAATACGTATTTATCTTATATACCTAATCATTCATTTACTGTATGACACCCCCCTACTGTCATCATCCTTATTGCACTATTTTCCTCCTATATACAGTACAAGAGAGACAAGGATAGGGCATCTGTAAATTGGGAGCCAGATCAATATACGCAACTTTTATCTTCCTCTGGCCAGGAAATATTACGCGAAAATAATATCGGAAGCATGGAAAAAGTCAGGAGATATATATACAGTTTTTTTAAATGTTAAAAGAAATGATAAACAACACGGAGTTTACGGAGGTCAAAGAGTAACTATTAGGGACATTAAGGTGGCAACCAACTAGGCAGGTGGCTGTAAGTGCTATTTGATTGCCACCAACGTACTGTAAGTACTATTAATAATATCTCATAATAAATAATGGTTATCACACCAAACTAAAACAAAATATTAAGTCGTTGTAGTATTTTTCTTGGGTCATAATGATTATATTAGTCTATTTAGGCAACTATAACAAATATTTGTTTATCAACACGCAATAACATTAAATCGTAATTAAGGATTGTTATTGTGTACCGTAAAATATATTGAGGGCAGCCACTACGTAGATTATAGCAAACCATATCCCCCTCCAAATTGCATTCACCCATAACAAAAATGATGCTACGTCAAAGAAGACTTCAATTTTGTTTATATAATTAGCTCTAGAGCATGTCAACGGTCTATCATATATCACACTCCAATGTGGCAATAAAACAAGAACATCATATAAAACGTATTTAGGTCTTTCAATTTAGACATGTACTCAACCTGCCGTCTAATTGTACCTGTGCCTTACATATAGTTCCTTTTAAAAGCTTTATTCACTTAAGTAAACTGAAAAATGAAATCTTGATGACAAAAATCTGCCTACTGTTAGTGGCACAGTGAAACTGTGCAGGTAGTATTAAATGCAAATAGCACCAATTGGGCTTGTAACCAGATTTACTGAAAAAGATATCGGCATAGAGCATACAATCAACTATTACCCCTTACGGCAGTATTCAGCCTCAATTTTCACAGCAGGGCAGAAATATCTGTACTTTATTGTATTTTTTACCGAGAACTACTCACCTGAACAAATAATTTTGAGCCTGTGCATTTTAAAAATCATAATTACCATTTTAGGTGTTTGAATCTCTTACCTTAACCCACTTTACGCCATTTTCTAAGGTCTATTGCAAATTAATCCCCGGAATTCTATTGAAGAGTGAAACAAAATAGACAAATGCAAACCAACATACTTCAAAGTATAATAATAATAATATGAGATTCAATATAAAGGTAGATGAGAATATGTAGAAGTATTCTGAATATTAATTAAAACGCATGCTAAGTAGAAGTTGCCATCGCTGTCAAAAAGTCAATCTTTATCTAGTCTAATATTTTATTCGAAAAAATACTAATAATTTCGTACTGCGTTGCGGTTCCAAGTCCTTGCTTACTTGAAGCAAAGAAAGGGGAAATTATGATGGGAAACATGACAGGAGCAATTATAAGCATTCACTACGCAGTGGCTGTAGTTTATGTAATAGCATCCAACAAGCAGCAGGCGGCACAACAAGCTAGGCAAGCACCACAGGCACCACAGGCAGCATCTTCCGAAGGATTTTGTTTGTTTTGCTCACGAACATAAACCGTCTGGGCTGGCTGTGGCTGTTGTGTATATACATGGTCCTTACCTGAGCTATTCGGTTGTTGATATTGGTATTGGGGTGGTGGTTGTGCAGGAGGATAGCCTTGTTGCGGGTACTGCTGAGGTGGGCACGGTTGAGGTGGGTACTGTTGAGGTGGGTAAGAATAATTGGGGTCACCTGGAGGATAGCCAGAGGAGGGATTATGGTATGAAGCACCAGGAGCTGGCTGTGGATATTCAGGATAGTTACCAGGTGGATAGGAGCCGGGGGGTGGAGGATAACCGGCATGCTGTGTCGCCGGAGCTGGGTAGCCAGGGGCGCTAGCAGGATAGCCACCTTTTTCGTTCATTTTACTAATCTACAGATATTATTATGTTGGCTCTAAACTACTTCACTATCAAACACACAAACAAATTATAATGAGGTATAACGGTTCCCAACAATCTCCTAGACTCATATATAGCATCATAAACCCCATTTCCTCAGATTCTAAAATAGTTATCGTTATCTGGATTATCATTGGCTGGTTTTCATTTGATTTTTAATTACTCTTAGTATTTGCACACGATTAAACGATAACAATAAGTTATTTTAAACCATTTTAAAATATTTATACATCTGCCAATCAATATTTAGTTTACAAAACTTTATCGTTTTTAACCAAATACCTTTATAATCCCAAAAATATCCCCGATGAATTTCGCACAAGTTGAATCTGGCCCAATGAAACCAATTATTACAAATTGCGTCATAATGCCTCAGGACCAATACCAGCAACCGTTTATTCTTCGGTTTAGAGGCGGGTTAGTTATTCTTGAACGTTGTTTTTGACCTTTTAAAATGCTTTAATTATATTCAGCAACATAAAAAAATACTCTGATTTTATTAATTTTCTTTTTTCTTTTCTAAGGAGCAGTTAAAACTAAAGATGATAGTGTGTCTCTGACTTGTAAATAATAAGACAAAATATTAATTTATATCATGGGAAGTTTGCTTGCCTATCTCTAATCACTAAAATATTAGCCCGAGCTACCTATTGGTAAGAGAGAGGCTCACACATTTTAAAAATAAATTTCAATGCCCAGTGTGTTAATTGTGAATTTGATTAATAATTTATGAGAAACCGGTAAAATATAAATATATCAATATCCTTACGTTTATTTCTGACTGGCTTTGCCCAGTCATGTGCTCCCGACTATTCTCAACATGTGGAAAACAATATAGACTGTCATGAAACCAGTTAATTCTACTAAGTCAAACAGATGGCAAAATATTTTGGGGATATACAATAATATCACAACCGATAACGTCATTTACGATAATTACTGAATACATCATATTACAAATCGACAAATCCCAAAAATAATTGGGAAGATACCGAAAATACGTACACTTTTTTGGAATAAAACTTTTTTCTTCAAAAAAATTATATAAAAATACAATTCCTCTAATAAAAATAACAAAATTGTAAATTTCTTTCAAATTTGCTATTTATTTTCGTGATCTTTCCATTTGTTTTTGGAATTTTTCCATCTATTGCAGGATTTGTCAATTTATTGCCGGGATCCCCAATATATTGTACAAAACAACCAGCAATATACAGTTCGGTAAACTGTCTTAGTAGTTTTTTTTACATTGGATGCCATGCCACAGTTTTTTCCGAATGACATCCGGAATTATCTAGTTTATTTAGGGTGCCACAATCCTACAGCCAAATAGTCACCATGTTCAGGTTCATTTCATACTCCTTTTTGAAATAACCCATCTAGGCCAAGGGCGAGTGTTAAAACAGGCATATTTAAATTTAAGTATGTCTTGATATAATTACAACCATTTAATATTATTAGCACTTATTTATCTTCTTCACTTCATCAGAAAAGGGGATTGCCACAATGCCTCCATCAACGTCTTTGATACTAATTCATGGGCAATCACCAAATTCAAACTCCTCAATCAACACTATGTCACAGCCACAATTAATACTCTCAATCCTATATCTAACCAACTTAGAAACATTAAGTTTAAACATGAAAATCTCCAACCAATTTCTATTAGATAGTCGTCGTCAGGTAAAAGACAGGCTTAATTTAAGCTCTAGTTAGCTGCTCTTGAATCTCTCTGCTGGTCAAGGGATATGGATGGTTTTAGCTTTTTACTCGGCGATATACTGCATATGTAATAACAGACTAATTGTGGCCGCGTGTATATAATTATAGAATTATTATTATCTGACGAATCAACACTAGACTTAACTAGTTAAGTATCTGAATTATATACTTCAACTTCTCTGAAAAGAATAGACATAATATGAAACAAGTATAGAGTACATAAATTAAACAATAAACTAGTGACGACAGGGAACAGTTTTTTTGTTGTTGTTGTTTTATGTTATACACACTCGATCTTAACTTGATAATCCAATAATATCTCTTTGCTAAAATGGCTCTTTAGCTAACTCCCTCACTGGTTTAAATGTTCGCATGCTGTTATCGGATCTTTGCTAATGATGACGTTAAACCTGCGGATCTAATGTATTGATAGATTCTGTCTCATTCTAGTCACATGGAATTTGGAATTTCTGTCCCCGAAATCGCTCGAGCTTGAAGTCAAGTTCCTCCAAAAGATTTCTAGTTATATCTTCTTCCTCTTAACTACCAGAGGAGAGTTCCTCCCATAACTTCTTCTTACCACCTACGGATTCTAACTTAGTTGTAGATTCTGGTTATATAGTTGTTAGTCCAGGTCAATACCAGTTGACCTTATGAAAAACACTAGAGGTATGTATATCCCCGTTTTGGGTTTTACCGTACTGTGATGTTAGCGACATATTTTCCAATGATTATTCAAAGATTCATTCAGTTGCTACATATTTTGTTTGGATCATGAGTTACTACATATAATTAAATGCCAATGACCAGCATTATCTAATAAACCATGCTGAATTCCTGAGCTAGACTTATCTTAGCAACTAGACCTAATTAAATATAATTAGTGACTCCATGTAATTAGTTAATTGCCATGAATTAATTTTTAATTCTTACAAACCGATTGAAACTTCATTGTGAACGCTACTGAACATTTAGAGGTACATTGCAACATGAACTATAAACGATGTCTTCTCGTACAAGACCTCATCAAGTATACAGCCTAGTACTTGCAAGAACTGAAATATTTCAACATATAGCACACTATGAAAACTCTTGGCTATTTTAATTGTCTAAATATAAAAGAACATCAGCTGTGTTGGTGTTCTTTATAGTTCTAAACACGCAAATGATTGGAAAACACCAATCACCAGATTAACCAGCTGGAAGGATTAAAACCCAATAAGCCCAACCTAATTATCAATTATCTAATCAGAGAGAGAAATAACCAGCTTCCTTAAAGAGACTGTGAACAGACTAGAGAAACCTTAAACACAAGAAAGATTCGGACCAGCAAATATTAAAATATTAGTGTGTTGTCCCACACAATATACACATTTCTCTATTACTGATGGCCCTGTAGATACCAACAGGGCATCTATCCTCATCAATACTGACGATTCCAAAAGAGTAAGGGTTGGAATAGATTCAATGGAAGATGCCACACTTGCAATTAAATAGATTGAACACGATTCAAGAAATTTAACTCATACAAGTGAACAAGCTTTGATCTTATGAATCATTTCACCAAAGTCAATTTGTCAATCCAGGTCAGATCCAGACTTCAATAAATACACACCTGTTCTTCAATATCACATAATAATATGCTCAAAGTTTACTGATTACATCATATTATAGAAATCTGTAAATTCCATCACAATAATTTACAAAAAAAAAAAGAAAAATACAATTATGTATGCTCAGCCAAATGGTCTCTAAGCCCACACATTTAATTGTTAAGAGTTCTTAGAGGTTTTTTTCTTTTTCCGTCTATGAGAACATTATTTGATGGTTTGATATTTGAATCTTACATAATTATGGACTCCTATCTATTATTTTATTCATTCTGAATTGGCTTGAGGTTGTCAATATTGGTAAAAGGAAATGTAAACCCAAAACATAAACCATTTCAGATCAAATGTTTTGGGTTCACAGTGCTTAGGCATCATGCGTAAGACAGGTCCGCAGGACTTGTTTAATAATAGAAATATGTCTTATAGTAACTATATTCCGTGTATGCAAAAGGACATGTTAAAATGTCCCCATAATCGGTGTTCTCTCTCCTAAATGAATATATGTTGCAGGAACACTCTTGTCTCTACTTATTATTTCTTACACAAGGCTATCTAGGAATCATTAGTGGCACATATTTCTCAAAATATAATAGGGTAAGTTTGTGACAATAAAAACCTGCCACTTGGAAGTATTTTATATACGCCATCCCTTACTTCAGCTTGTGGAGAGCAGCCGGAATATTGTACTCTCAAGATTCTAATATACGTTTCTCAATCCTACTTGGATTGAAATTTACTTAAATGAAAATCTACTATTCCAAGATCTCCAATGGAATCTTGCCGTTCATTTATGAAGCCAAGTTTCCAAGAACAACTCGTGATAGATAGTTAGATCTAATGGGTTAAAATGAACAAACAAGCTGTAGAGTAGAAATGATTCTGTATATAAGTAGAGGATGATGCAATGGTATACCGAATCCCAATTCACTAGATCATCCCCCAAGCCACATTGCGGCAAAAGACTCGCATTAATACCTCCATCTACCCATACTCACACCATCCACCACTCCAATATGTATATGCAGATTACAAAACCAATGTGTTATTAGCAAGGCTCAAGAACGTATTGCCAAACATGGAAAAATTAGACACCCTGATTATCCTATGGCATGCATTCTATAATATAGATTTGATAGATTGCGCCACCAAATGGCGGTACCGTTTATTTTGACAAGATGTCACTAGTAAAACTAGTATATCATTCTAGTTTTGTGCACATATATTCATGTAGATAAAAAATTACATGACATATTTCACTCCAAAAAGCGCTTATTCATGTTTAAAATTACTCCATTACTTCAGTGTTGCATTATTTTATTCATATATTGGATTATATTCTATTGTAGCGTGTTAATACTATCATATTTACTTATTAGATTGAGGAAAGTCTATCTAACCGAGAGATAAATATAGATCTGCTCTACTGATTTAAAGAAAACGCCAAAGGGTATATGATAATGCAAATGAAGTACTATATTGGCGATATCGTATTTAGGCCTTTTGACGTCATATATAACCTATTATGGATGCCACACAGTCCGTCCCGCATTATGATTCTTTATCACCAATAATTGAACGTAGTCCACCCATTCTAATAAGAAGGGCCTAGGGAATAAACAACTAATTGCAGCTGTGTATATTGGTATCCTTGACTTAGGTTGTACTAGGATTAGCCTGTTGTAATTGTGGTCACTGTGCGTTCTTTCATATACGACACGGTGTTGGCTTTGCCAGGCATTATTTTAGATTGCAGTATATTTAGTTATTGTATAGTCAAGCGTCATATTATTCTTTATTCGGTCTTTTATATCTGGTTGTGTGTGAACACTGTTGGACCTTCACTCAGTGTACATAGTGTTTGCAACACAACGAAAGAAAAAACAGGAGCTATCCCCTTCCCCTCACTAAAGCAACTGAGTCAAACAGAGGAAGAAACTCCAGGTAGAATTTATAGCCCCTTAAGGCTTGGAGCATATATCAATTAGGTGTCACACACTATGCCTATAGAAAATACGGGAAAAAATATTATTGCATTTAATGTCGTTAATTGAAGTAATAAAACTTGTATATTTAATATATACCATAGTATAAGAGGACCGCCAGAATGACGGGTCTTAGTACGCCCCGGAAAGCGAAAGAAGACATATTGGTGGCCACTCCTACAGCAAAGATTAACGTGTCTATAGAAGTTACACCCGAGGAGACTGTTAATTGTATGAAGCGCCTGTTTGAGGTTAGTTGGTTTCTTCTTGATATAGTATTGTGTATATCTTGCCAGCCTTAATAGGAACCCCACCTAGTTGGTCCGGGCATACCTTCCTTAGGGACTGTCTTTCTCGGGTTTACTATATTGTATCTATTCATCCAATAGTACTTGGTCTTTAAATTACCTCATGATCACCCTATATTTCTCTATTTAGTTCTTTAGCCTGCCCTTCCCTCTATTGGCTTCTCAATCTTTTTCTTTGCCATTTCCCTCATATTCACATAGGCTGACTCACCTGTCCAACCCTTTTGACCTCAGCCCTCGATCTTGTTCTCTCTTTTATCTTTACTTATTTTTCTTTCAATCCGCTTACTAGAATAACCCATACACTCACAACCTTGCATATCGCTGCCAGACATCGTATATATCCCCACTATAGTTATATAGCTACAGATGCCCACCCACATGCATATCCATATGTACCCCTCTTTGTATGCAACCATGCCGAGCTAGCTGTACGAACACATATACCTTCCTAAACACTTAATTATGTATGCATACTCCCTCACACGCCCTCCTTTTGTTCAGTCTCCCCCCACCCCTAAGGACAGTCTCTCAGAGGCCTGGGGCCTAGCCACCCCACCTCCCTATGACAGGCATGCACACCATGCACAAGGTCGTAATCCGGGTCAGTTAACCCCTGGGGTTACCACTCCTGCTAAGAAGAAGCCTAAGACCTCTCTCTCTAGGTGGGTGTACCAGGGCCCAGGCCCAGATAGGAGAGACTGTGTTCTGGAAGGGGAAGGGGCGGGGGGGCAAAGGGGTGGGGTGTAATAGGCGGGTAATCTCTAGGGGTGGATATATTAACCAAAGGGATTGTTGCTAATGCCCTGCACGCCACAGGACCACATGGCACTACACTCTATTATATTACACTACACTGTACTATACTACACTGTACTACATTACACTATAATATACTATACTCTGTTGCACATTACTACCCCTTTTTCTATCTCTCCTGCTTCCCTCTATAGGCTTAAAATGCAGTCTGGTGGCATCAATACAACAGAGTCACACAGTAGCTATCGCCCCAGAACCAACCCAACAAAGAGTGTGTGGATAGGATGTGGAGGTGAGACGGGAGGGAGTACTGGGTATGAAAGCAGGGCAGGGCCTAACGTAAATCCCTTTACACCCGTCCCCTCGGTGCCTACAGTCCGAAAATCTCCAGCATCCACTGAAGGTATGTATATTATAAGCTGTACGATGGTATGTTGGGGGTGGGGCTAAGCTTAAATACGGCTGGATGTCGTGGGTTGATTACAGACTACACCTACGGGGTCCAGGTAATACTGTATAAGCTATTCATGTAATAGCTTAACATTTCTTGTAGTGAAGTGGGCCTCCACGCCTCCTGTCCAGGACTGAAACAGATGTATAGGATAAGAGAATGACTATATGTTGGGGGGGGGCAGGGCGGAGAGAGCACACCCTGAAGAGGTATGAGCAAGAATTTGAAGAGTTGGAGCTATTAGGATCGGGAGAGTATGGTAATGTGTACAAGTGCATTAACCGACTGGATGGCTGCTTCTATGCTATTAAACGCACGAAGAAACCATTTCGAGGCTCCACAGAAGAGTAAGTAGCACATGCACCAGACTCTATAGGCAGCCTTCCATAACATATTGCCCCTACCATACACATTCATTCCCCCCTCCTTTCCCTCTCAGGCAAGAAATGTTACGGGAGGTGTATGCCCACGCGGTGCTGGGGGTCAGCCCCTATGTGGTCCGCTACTACAGTGCCTGGGAAGAGGACAACCACATGCTTATCCAGAACGAATACTGCCCCCACGGGTCCTTAACGGACCTTATGGGCACACGCACACAGCCCTTCTCCCAGCACGACCTCGCTGATATTCTTTACCAAGTGGCCG
The DNA here is from genome assembly GCA_002751075.1 of Ichthyophonus hoferi. NCBI lineage: Eukaryota > Ichthyosporea > Ichthyophonida > Ichthyophonidae > Ichthyophonus > Ichthyophonus hoferi. Next base: position 78,060 of record NAOQ01000020.1, read on the forward strand.
AGGTGAGTGTGATCTCATGCTTCTATAGATATCCTTTCCCCTCTTCTGCAATAGGGATAATCGAATGTGGCACTGCACACAGGTGCTTCTTTTTGTGAGCGAGTTGATTTCAAGAAAATATCAATTTTTCATGAGAATATGTGAAGTCTCATGGTCTCTGCTAGGTAGGCCACGGGTACATTGTAAGGCCTCCCCCCAAGGGCAGGGACCAATGTGAGGCAGTCTGATCTTATGGGAGCACGCAGCTATTAAATTTCTGCTCTTTAATATTTGCTATCTACAACTTGACTAGGTCCTACGTGTGATAGGAAGGAGGCATGTGAGAGTGGGCTGGAGGGGTCGGGGAAGGAGTAGCATGAGCTGTAGTAGTAGGTATGACGTGAACATGATGGCATTTTAAAAGGAGGATACCAAATAAGGAGTGTTAGTGTTTATTAAAACCGTGCAATGCTAGGTAAAAGACTGTTGGTTGGTCCGAATAAATGGAGTAGAGGATAGGATGCCTATTTGGTTAATTTACAGTTTGACTGTGTTGTACGGTGGGTGAAGGACTGTGATTATACTCTCACTGGTGCCAAGGCTAAGAGGAAGAGATCTGTTGTCTGTAATGTTGTAAGTTGACCTCAGAGGGGGCATGGCAGGGTATCCGTGTGTTGCACTCCCACCATATGGTACACATGGACGTGAAACCAGGTTAGTGCCCTATGAGCTGATGGGTGGTTGTAGGAGGGGCAGGCTACTGACCTCCCTTTGACCTAGGCAATGTATTTGTGGCCAGTGCAGGGGACGAGCCACGATCTGAACCGGTAAGGAGTGGGATGATCGGCTGGTGGCAGGGCCATATCCCTACTATAGCTAACTAAACACTCATAGCTATGCAGTATTCCAGAGGACCATCTGTGTAACCCAGCATCGCCTGGTGCCATGAAAAGAGCTTTGACAGTATGCTTCATACCCCCTGTCTATTGCTTGCCTTGCCTCTCTCTCTATCTGTATTGTTTCTTGCTTTCTGCTCTTACTTTCTACTGCATTTGTTCTGATCCAAAAGGTTCGTAGTTGGAAAAACAAGGCCGTATGTGTGGGGCCATGCCACATATAGCTATAGGCTCCTGGCAGTATGGCCAAACTAATGTCCATCCCCTTCAGAGGGCACCCCCCCCTGTCATCCATTCATGGCCTGCCACAGAAAGTTCTATCGATGGACCCAAAGCTCTCAGCACAGCCAAGCGATCACCTATTGCACATAGGGTAAATACTAAACATGGTTCATGGTTTAATACAGAGTGGTGATCGGTGTATTGGGCTTACGGGTGCGAGTAAAGGGATGCCCCCTGCCTCACCCTATGTTATTCATAGTATTCTCGATGGGTGGTAGGCATGTATAGGGGTATATTGGAATTGTGGCTCTAAATGTTCGTGAAGGTTGATTGCCAGGGCATTAGAAGCACAGGCAGGTTATGGGGTCCAACTGGATAACACCTAGGGGATGGGGATAGTTCAGATACAAAATAGGAGACCTGGGCCATGCTACTACTATCAAGGCCCCTCAGATCACCCAAGAAGGGGATTGTCGCTACCTGGCCCTGGAGGTCCTGCAGGTAGGCAGTGAGTTAACTTGCTGTCATTTAATATAGTTGAGTAGGCTATGCATACGAGCTTAAGACCTACAACCCGCCCACTAAGCGTTGGATCTTGTGCTGCTAAAGCAATATGTGTGTACCTTGCATTCAAAAATATTATAATGTCTATCTGTACTGTCCCCTCCCCTAGCTGTACATGGAAGCGGTTAGCATATGGTTGCTGTAGATGAGAATATAGGGACATGTTTTTTTTTAACTAATGGGCTGGGTATACAGGAAACCTACACAGACCTGCGCAAGGCTGACATTTTCTCACTAGGCATTAGTATATGGGAGCTGGTAAGTCATTAGTATACTGACTGGGGGGGGTGGGAAGCTGGAGGGAGGCTGATCGAGGTATGGTACGGGTTGGCAGGGTCAGGGCAGGCCACCACCCCCTAATGGAGAGGAATGGAGGGCATTGAGGGAGGATAAGATTCCAGACCTACCACAGTGTGACAGTGGCTTTAATGCCTTGGTAAAGGTATGTACCCTAAGGTTACGTTGGACACATGCCCACAGCTGTGTCTATATATATGTATCTGCCAAATACATTCAGTCTATTCCACTATTTCTAAAAATGAAACCCAAAGGAACCCCATCCCGAGGGGTGTGTGGGTGTATAGCATGGTAGGATACAAGGATATTCCTTTGTGGCCCTCCCCCCACCAGCATATATTTAGATGCATGGCCCATATAACAATAGTGTTTACACAGTGAACATAGTAGTCTCAACTCTCGAGTAAGTTTTTATCTCTATACCAATGACTTTGTGTGCCTTGGGACCACCCCATTAGCTCAATATGACTAATCAGACACGAGCATACCCCCAGGATATGATGTGTATGACGTCAGAGCATAGACCCACATGTGAGGAAGTGGTTGCTCGGGCGGAGGATCTTCTCAGTCGCGACCTACCCACGTACAAGAAGTCCAAGAACCAGGTGTGCCTAAGCACTAGCATATGTGTGCTTCCTTCCTCTCCCCCATCTAACTCTCTCTCTCTCATACCTTCAAATAGCTAGCTCGAGAGTTAGACACAGCCAAGAAACAGTCCAAGAAACTGCTTAAAGAATTAGCCATTGCACGTACTATTATTACACAAGCTCCTACGCCAGCCCGCCCTGACAACAAGCAACCGCCTAACCCCGACCATGAAGTAGGTGTAAAAAAAGGGTAGAAGGATAGAGGCCCTCAGGTAGTGCAGGGAATATAGACTAACTCTATGTGCACCCACAGACTTCATCGGCCAAGTTCCGTAGAACCGTAAGTACACAATGGTAGATTTATTATCCCGCATAGGGGCCTATGGGCTTGGCTGTTGGCGGCGGGTAGTGTTGAACAGACCCTTGCCAAAGTATGTGGCCACCACTCCAAACCCGTCCGATGCTCCTTCCAGCTGTGGGCCGTGTATTAGAGACAAATTGCATTGGGGAGTATATAGGATGGGAGGTAGATAGAGATAGAGCGTGGGCATAGATAGTGAGAAGGCACATTAATTTAGTTAATAGCACATGATAGGTTTAGGTGGTCCTGACCAACCACAGACTTCAGACAGGAATTGTCTCGTGGGAGGAGACAATAAACAATAATACAATACATATATATACAGATATCTTGCTACCTGTTTAAAGAATTTCTCGTGGTCTGTAGCAGTCCTTTCTTGAGACCGCAGCATCTCTGTTACCTTGCACGCGTCTGGTTGGCACATAGGGCAGTCCTTATCATCTCCCAAACATCTGTTATAATATCAATTAGACCCTCTTCCCACCCTTCCCATTACTCTGCAAGCCACACCTACTTACACAATGTGGTATGAGTGACCACACATGTAATGTATCGTTGGTAGCTCTAGTGGTCGAGAGCATGCGGTGCATTGGGAGGTCTGGATCAGTTTGGGTCTGTATGGTGAAAGGATGGTTGACTTGGGGTTAGTCATAGGTTAATGTACGGTATATGGTAGGAATAACTGCTAGGTTACTATGGGATCAAGTGGGGATGGGTCTATGTAATGGCAATGAGTAGATGTGACTGTCTACATGTACTATCACCCCGATGACCTGTCATGTGTCACGCACGTTTCTCTCAGGGTCTCTATCTTCAGTCTTATCTTGGCTGTCTCATTGCGATAGTGTTCGATTAGTCGTTCATCCTAAGGCCCCATACACGGTCAGCCGAGACATTACAATAACCGGTACAATAGGCAGATAAAATATGTAGGGAAGGCATGCAGGCCCCACCATAATAGAAGGGGTGTCTGCACGGTGATATAAAAGATAGCAAGATACTATAATATAAGCAAGACAATAGCCAATCCACCCTGTGGGGCTTTAATAGAAAATGGAGCAAATAGTAGGAACTAGAGGGATGTCCTACCTCACTGATATCAAGGGTGGCGGCCTTCAAGCAGCGTACTAGATAGTCACGCACTACGGTTAGAGTCACACTACTGTTCTTGCTCAGGGTCTCTACCACTAGTAGGGGGGGTAAAAGATTCTTTCGTTCGATATCTACATGCTTAAGGTAGATATTAAGGTGTATATATGTATGTATGGTCAAAATCCATACTCCTCCTAAGACATAGATATGAATGAACTTATAGCCACATATTCCCATGCACAACCAGCCATTATAATGATGTGGTAGGATACGGACAAGAACTTCGGCTAGTTCTTTGCGGCAGTTGTGTTCGCTAGAGGAAAAGAGAAGCAGCACCATAATCCATATAGTAGGGTCCTGTTGGCTGCACGTACCGCCCTGCATGAGTTAGCCTCTCCATCTATACTAACCGGCACCCATGGCTGCGGGCACACCTACCCGTATTTCTGGCACTTGGCGATGACCTGGGCATAATCTTTCTTTGACATACAGTATTGGACAATGTTGCTGTACCTGTACCCCCTCCACATTAGCCTCATCCAGTCATGCAGGACACTACAAGTGAAGACACTTACAGCTTTGCCTTCTCAAAAAGATAGAGGACGCCAGCCATATGGTCGTATAGCTGCACAAGTACCATGGCATGATCGAGGTCATAATGTGCCTGTGTACCACAACTCAGGAGTCAGTCCCAGTTGCTATCTCTGCACATCATAGTGCAATAGGCCCAAAGGGAGGTCTGTGTGTCCTCTTTCAAACGATAATATCTTGTACGCGCATGATACATTTATGGGTCCCTGATCAAAGCACACAGACCACCCCACCTATGCAGCCAGCAAATACCCCACTTATCTTTACACCCAGCCAAGAGAGAGCCTGTGCAACAAGGAACCAGGCTGTGTGCATGTGCATGTGCATGCATGTAAAAGGTTGAGAAGGGAGGTGGGTAATATACATGATAAGAGATAAGAGATAGAGATCCAATCCACTAAACCCACTAGGCATCTTTACCTCCGAGTTCTGTAACAACTCAAGGGCTTTTTCCGACCGCAACTTGCACAGGTCATCGCTGGGGGGAGACAGGATAGCAGGTCCTACTTAAGACCATATGTCAGCCAAATTACTTAGTAGACGGTGGGAAAGAGTGCACTAAGAAGTAGTGAACGAGATACGGGTAAACAGACCTTCCCCTGGCACGGATGACACGACACAAGCCACATCGGTTCTGAGGTACAGTTCTAAAAGAGTGTTGTAGATGACGGGGGGGAGTCCAGGGCGCTGTTTGACCACAGCCTCCAAGAATACCAACAGCCAGGCCGTGTGCTTAACATATATGTGGATGAACTGGCCGGGCTGGACCCGGCCCCCTTCCGCCCTCTAACCTCTATATTAGTAACCTACCTAGTCCCTACCCTATAGTATACTAACCCTCGTCGCTTCTCTTACCTCTACCGTAGCCAGACCATTAGGTTTATTGGCTGACTGTTCGATAATGGCGGAGAGGTTGGAGGAGTAACTACCACACACTCTCTCTATGGGTTGGCTGGGGGTGGCGTGGTCTGTATGGACAAGACTAGGTCAGGCCCTACACAGTAATCTACCTACACCTAGTCCCCCATCTAGCCACAGGCCCCCATCACAATGGACCTCATGTGGTAGTGGAACCATCAAAGTTCCAGTCCTTGTATCACAGACATGCTCTCACGTGGACAGCAATGTGTGCAAACATAAGTACAATGGGCCCTAAACGTGGAACTACTATGTGACACGTAAAGGCCCTTTCTCCATGATGCCTTCACGTAGAAACACCTCTAGGATTAGCAAATAGCTCCATGTAGAGGGTAGGGTTGGCTGGTGTGGTGGATAATATAGAGAAGGGAATAGGTCTTCCTCGTGCAGCTATCAGGCACAACAAGATGTGAAAAATGTACAACTACGAAGGATAGGGTGTGGAATATCTACTGTTTGCAGGCCCCTGATGGGTACATATGTTGATTAGCAGGGTAGTAGTAGGGCCAGGGAGGGCCTGGACTAAGGCTGTGCCATACTTTTTAAGGTAGGTTCCTGCCTGTAAATGGCCGGTCAGCACAACCATAGTGTGGCGGGTGGGCTGGGAGGCTATGGCAATCTCTATCCCTATAATAGTCAAGGACTAACCATTCTCATCTTATGATTATCTCATGTCTTCTACACTTCATGCTCCATTTATAGTTAGTTTAGTTTCCTTTCGTTGATGTCAACGGCGATAAGTGGGTAATTACCTCATTATAAGGCAATGTTGAAAGGTAGGAGAGGGCACTCTGATAGTCGGCCATATCGTCCATCTGGATCTTAAGGTACCTGTCCACTGCCAAGGATTAGACAGGGTACCCTATACACCCTATATATATATATATATATATATACGTACGTACATGCATACTCCCCCCAGCCTACCAGCCATGCTTGCCATGCTCCTTGGCCATGTCTAATGAATGTTGGTAGTAGCCAGCAGCTCTACAACCCCTTATGGCTGTCTCTATATCGAATCTGGCCTCAGTACTGGCCTGTGGCCCCCATAGACCCCCACTATTATCATCCACCCCACTAGGCAGGAGGGAGGAGGCAGGAGGGATGGCATATATAGTGCAACACCCACACACAAGGAGGCTCTAGGCATGCATACATGTCTAATCCCCTATCGAAACTAATAGATAATGATTGGGACCCCGTACATTGATGAACTCATCGAGTTTCTTGGTGTCTTTTAGCTTGAGATAACAGTTAAGGAGAAGGGTGGTATGGTCAGGGGTCACCACATTAGTGGCTTGATCGCATGCATGCATAGCCTGTAGATAGCTAGTCAGGTTGTGAATCCGTTGAGCGTCCAGAAACTGTATGGTGAGCATTGGGGATGAGGAAGGGAGGTACTGGGCCATAAAAGAAAAATGGTTGTGGCTGCAGCACAAAGTGAACACGATGATAACCTCTAATTATATTACCCCATGGAGGCAAGTAGTATCCTAGGTGGAAAGAATGTACTTATATGTATACAGGGCAAAGCCATATTGGCTGACTGGCCTTGGTTGGTTCATAGGGGCATAATACATATACGCCTTATATCCTTCTCTGTATATAGTGTGTATATCCATGTTTGTGTGGTGATTGATGCCCAGAGCCTGTGCCTAGGCACTAAACAATAATATATATATAGACTGACCTTTCTAATCACATACGATGGCTCTAGCTGGCCAATGGTATGCACATATTGCTGGATAGCCCCATCATAGTCACCCTTGCTGTGTAAATTGGCTGTCAGTTCCTGACCCTGGCATGCGTCCTACCCTGCCCCCACCACCCTACCCTCACCTGTATAAATGGTCACCATATCGACTGTAGATTTGGCCCACCTGCCTACTGTCACAGTGGGCCCCTTGGGCTAGACTGATAGCTAGAGAATATAGATGCTTGCGGAACAGTAAGTCTAGTTTGCTTTGAGTATCCTTTTCACTCAGCTGGTAGAGCTACCCAGCCCATCATATACCAGTCAGTACCTTCACCCACGGCCCTCTATCACTTATCCTACCCTATATATCACCCAATCTTCTCTCCCATCTCCTACACACCTCGTTGTCAGAGGTCAGTAGAAAGGCACACCCCCATTCACTTATGACCTTGGTAATGTGAGGCATGGCCCCCGTAAAGGCCACACAGCGGTTAGTCATATCATAGACAATGACGGTATCAGTGAACATGGCTGTACCCACCCCCTGGTCAGGCCCTACCTTCGCCCCTCTCCCTCTGCCACTAAAAGACACATACAGTTAGAGGTAGTACGAGGGATCATTTTAGCCGTACTGACTATTAACAGGTAGTGGCCCATCCAATGTAAATATCGCTTCTCCCCGTCAAACACATAGCAGGGCCCTCGTCCAGTCTCTTCGTAATAGTATACACACTGCAACACAACACTATGGTTGGCCAGTCGGCCCCTCTCCATGCCCCTGCTCTGCCATCAAGACCCCTACCTCATTCCTTCCTAGTAGCATGTCGCCCTCGTCATTTATCACAGCACACTGCAGATTGGCCCCTTGCTCATCCAGCAGTTCCTGTCCGTCTAGCCAAGTTAAATACACACCATCGTAATCCGCACTCTCTTTGCTCTTCCCACGGTGATACCTAACGCTGGCCCTACATGTCCATATATACCCCCACTGGCACCACTCATTAATAGTCTACCTACTCATCACCCTGTTTATAGTCGCCTATGTAAAGAGTGTATCTATACACACCCTTTAGACTGCCCTAATGCGTACACTGTAAGGCTGACTTCTATGTCTCCCATATGACCCTCTACCGTGGTATCATCATACAATCACCTACTCACCCCCTGGGAAGCCTTGGTCTCAACCTTGCAGATAAACACGCTAGTAGCTGTGACTACAAATAGAATGCAGCCCTGAGTGGCTGTCACCTTAAAGCCCAGCCCTACCCCTCCACCATAGGTTAGTGTAGAATCCTCATAGCAGAGAGGGTGATGGGTAGGTGGGAAAATATGTACAATACTTGTATCTATATGTTTATCCATCTATATCCTCACCCATGCTGTGACTCACCAGTGATGGGATACTTGTCCTCATGTACAGTACGCTGTGATATGATCCTATAACCAAAGCCCCTCTCGTCAGTCACTGGCTCACCCCTTACACCCAGAGCTTATTCGGCCCAGGCCATACCTATCTTTTAGTAGGTCACCAGTCAATAAAACCACAGTGCCGTCATCCCAACCAATGGCTATTCGGTAGGGCATATCGGTAATGGCCATGGTAGTTGCCTGCTAGTAGTAACATTTATTATATAGGAAGAGTAATAGTATTATATTATATAGTCGTAGTAATAGCATTATATTATATAGTAATAATAATAGCATGCTATTATATAGTAATAGTAATAACATTATATTATATAGGTATAGTAAGTAATAACATTATATTATATAGGTAGAGTAATAACATTCTATTATATAGTAATAATAATAGCATTATATTAAATAGAAATAGTGATAGCATTCTATGATATAGTAATAGTAATAATATTCTATGATATAATAATAGTAATATCATTCTATTATATAGTAGTAGTAATAGCATTATATTATATAGGAATAGTAGTAGCATTCTATAATATAGTAATAGTAATAACATTATACTACGCAGTAATAATAATAGTAATATATTATATAGTAATAGTAATAGCCTTATATTATATAGTAATAGTAATGTAATAGCATTATATTATATAGTCGTAATGTGACAAGGGCGATCTCTGTCTAGTGCCCAAGTGGGTAAGGATAATTCTTGGCATATATATATGCATACTATCATATAGACTATCATGTATTCACATTATCATACTATCATACTCTCATATATACTATCAGACGTATACACATATTTATATATATATATATAGACACAACCCTAGATGAACCTACCCCTGCAGATCTAGACCCTGTCTGGATCTTAACAGTACGAACACATCGTAACACCTTCTCCTGTATGCCCTCTTGACGCCAGGCTCGTAGCATAGCAACAGAGGAATCCTCGTCATACTGCATGCCATGTTACCACTCTCTCCTCCCTTCACCCACCAGGCCTTGATCAATCATACACCTACCCCCACTGTCAGCAGAAGGTTCAGCCTCTTGTCATGCCACACAAAGGATACACTATGGCTGTAGGCTCTCAAGGTGAAGAGAGTGAACGACTTGTCCAAGGAATGTATCATACCCTGGGTGTCTGTACAGATTTTGTGCGTTTATATTTATAGGCAAATATGTATATGAATATATAGGTTGGTTAGTATATGCCTCTGACTAGGGCTACATTGTGATATATGTCTTCGGGTGTATCTACGTGGATTTGTATTGTACTTTATTTATATATCAGGGCAAGGAATGGTGAAAAGAGTGTAAAGTAGGGTAAAAATAGATTAGATATGTGCTTGCAGTGATGGGGGGGGGGATAAAGAAAATTATAGTTAGCCTATGACTGCTAGGCTTAATTGAGCTTATTCCTTTATATCTGTTTGCCAAGGGAGCCCCACTTAAACATGGTCTAACTCCTAACAGTCTAGTACCCTACCTCCAAACACAAGGAAGCCTCCTCCACTGGTAGCCGCTGTGATGTTGATATCCTGTACCGACCCCATATTCAATACTGTGAGTGCCCCGAGGCACATGTCTAGGGAGCTCATTGACAATTAAGGTCGTGTACATTTATCACATACACCCGCGCAGGTCCTTGTTGCTGATTCTTTCCCTTATGCATACTGGGCAACAGCACATCACCCAAAAATACTTACACCGCCATCTCTCATGCACACTATTATTATATTCCTTTTGATGTACATGTGAAAAAAAATCCACCTTTTAGGCATATGTAAACATATTGGGGAGGCGTTTGTGCAGATGGCCTCCGAATATGTGTATGTATTAGGTAAATGCAAACAATTGATGGCTTATTTTATAAAGCTCTACTGTGCATGTGACATTAACTGTCTCCTGATACCATAACTCAATATAAACCAAGCAGACAGCAATGAACCTTAAGTTTTGTATATGGCTCTTTGGTCTCTGGGCTCCTAACCACCTCATGGTCAAAAAACATGAACCGTTTCCACTGAAGCACCGACATGATTGAGGCGTGGCCACTACTGGGAACTGGACAAGTCACATATATGTTTATAACCACACAAAGAAAAATTTTGAATAAAATATTTTTTGGTAAGTTTACCCAAGCTGTATAGCCTTAGTCTTCTAATATAATATATAATAAAAAATATAACAAATAGTATAATAAATAATAAATAAAGGTTAAGAAATGTTTATTTAAATCGGCCTGTGTGAAGAATGTGAAAAATGCGATCGGAGGTTATTATTGACCAATTAATCTCTATCATTGGTATTTTTATAGCTTGTAATGGTATTATCGAATAACTACCCTGATTGTACCACACGATCGGTCTGTCCCTTGAGCCTCTGATATCTGGTATTAATATTAACTAATAATAGTTGTATTAATTGGCCAAGTCACTTTTATGCTTTGTTTGGAAACCTTATAAATTGGAAGAAGGGTTGGCTACTCAACTCTTGTAAGCTAACTGTATTTGGAGCAGCAGCTAGCAGGCTTTATTGCCATATATGTCTTATATCATTTTAGGTATTATGAGGGAGTACTAGCCCTTGCAGTTAAACATAGCAATCGTGTTATGTGTTAATGTGTTAATATGTTTGACCACACTTCAGTATATGGTTTAGTAATCTTTCAAGACAATTTTCTTGGTTGTGCTTCATAATCAAAAGGATTTAATAAACCAACTAGTGATAAAGGATGCATATCAACTTAACACATTAAGTCCTAATCCTTTTTGAAGGTTTTGGTAACCAGCAACTGAAGCCAACAAAAAGGCCGAAGACTTTGGCCTTGGTCTCCTATTAGGAGCTGTGTAATCTCAGTACTGACACTTGGCTGGGATTTCCATGGGAGCTGTAGCTTTCTGCAACCATGATCCATGATGATGCGTTTTGTAACTTATTATCTATAAAGTTTTACACTTGTTTTTAACACACATTTCATATCACATTCTACCTGATTGGACACCACGTGACAAATCTACGTTGAGGAGGTTTCAGCAGTCCTCAGAAAAGACCTGACCTCTAGCTATATAGGTTCTGGTAGAAGACTGGCCTGTCAGTCATACCATAGCCTAGTTATGATACTTTGTTGAAAGATTAAGAACTAAATGTTGAAGCTTCTCAGCTCCCATAAATATTAAGCTGGATACTTCATGATGTTTGCTATTAAAACATGTTTATTGTTTGTTTTGCATTATACCTCTAAATTTGCAATAACGTTTACAATGAGGTTTCAATTGGTATATGAGTGTTAGATCTTAATTAACGACAATCAATTTATCTCATGATATCTCTAATTATATTTAATTAGGACTAGAAGCTTAGTACAGATTAGCCCATTAATTTACCATAGCTTAAAGAGCATTGATAATCTGAACTTTAATCATGCCCAATGATTGATGTATTTATTATACATGGAATTTATTAATGGGACTCATTATACTGACATGATAAGTTAACAAGTGATGTTGTTAACATGCCAGATAATACGCAAGTTGAATACCTTCTCAAATAACATTGGGCATTTTAAGACTTATCATGATCAATTAGTATTGACCATTTACACAAAAACTATATAACCAGCAAATACAGACTTAGTCTGGAACCCTTGAGTTATAAGAGTTAAATCAATAAAAAGATCTGTACCAAAGACTTTGTATCTTTGTGTAGTAATTTGCAGTTCGTCATGGTTGTTTCAAGGAGACGGGCAACCATGCCAAATATTACCCTAGTAAAACGGAAGGCAGCTATTCCGTCAACTAACAAGAAAGACTCTGTGGGGGGAGAAAAGAAACAAGTGAGGATATAATTTTCATCAGACAGCAGTAATAAGGAGATACTGCGAAATTTATTAGAGGGACTAAACTTTGGTTCAGAAGATTCTAAACAAAGTGGCAGTGATTATGAATCCGTTTGTTCCACATATTCTGACAGGGTTTTAAAGGCCCAGCCAACTCAAAGCACTTCCATTGACAACTTTCATTTATCTGCTGATTCACCCCTACACAGCACCATGCTAGGGAAGAAAGTGAACAATAGTTGAGAAAGACAAGGTCCTATTCCAGGACAGCAGTTTCCTGGACCCAAATAGTCAGAAGTCCACCAGTCTTCACAGCAGAGTTGTAACAATTACCCATGCAATTGGGGTGGGGGTCCTCTACACAAATAACTCCTTTATTCATCTTCAGTTTAGAGATATTTGCAGATGACCCAAATGGAATCAGTTATGTGAAATGGACAAAGAACATTCATAACAAGATGCAAGTGTCCAGATGTCTGAAGGCCATAGATGTGGAACCCACCCATCAACAACTCAGAGATCCTACTAAAGTATCAGCTGAACAAGCCACAGCACGCCATTATCTATATGCATATGTGATAACAGAACAAAGACTGATTACTGATTGGGACCAAAATCAATTTGCTTATAATATGTGGAGAGGACTTAAAAATCAGTTTAATGGATAAGATACTACCCAAAAGCCAAACTACCTGCTGGAGTTCTTCAATACTTTCCTCAAACCAAATAAAAACGGCTATGAGTACATTGCCAGGGTTGTTGCCATCAGTAAATGGCTGAACGGAACACCCATAGAATTGAACAATTCGATGGTACTTGGGAAGATCATACATGATTTACAGTTTTCAGATATGCTAGCCAGGTCTGAGCCCTCCACCAGGCAACCAAGAGTTGTGGATTATTAAAAAATTCCATAGAGGAGATGGCCACACATATACAACTGGTGGAAAATAAAATGTGTAGAAGTATGAATAGTTCATGGGAGGGATACAATCATAAACCCAATGTTGGGTTTTACAACAGTGATTCATCCACCTGTAAAATTCGCTGGAGACTACATTATACCCATGAGTGCCTTCTTATTAAAGGGTTTGAGTACCTTGGTATAACTGCTCAGTTGAACTCAAATCATGTACAGAAAAGTCCAAAACCATTACATAAGTAGAATAGATGCTCTGAAAAAAAAAGCAACTAGCACTCAGAAAAAGAGACTGGAAAATTTACAAAATATAAGTATACGAAAAAGAAGTTAACAAAGCTTACAATGTGGTTGAGGATACCTTGTATGCAGCCATGCATGGTAGCCATGGCATATGTCAATGGAAGGGATTTTAAAAATAAAAAGCTAAATGAAAGCTTCATACTCAAACGTGGGTTTTCAAGTTACCTTTACTTCAGAAGAGAAGACTTCACCACGTTTACCCTAAAAGAATCTTACATATGATGGGGGAATGGAGAGGAAAGCATAGCTCTGGGATTAGGCACATTTGGTTGGCAGCTTGAGTAGGGAACAATTTATCTCCCATAAGGCTGGAGAACGTACTTTTAGTACCCAATCTAAAAGTAAGTTTATTTTCTATCTCCGCCCTGGATGATTAGAATGTTTCTACTGTGTTCAAGAATGACACTGTCACATTTTTCAGAAATGGAGCAGTACTCATAAAAGTATCAAAATGGAATGATATTATTTACAGACTGGATGTTCCAATTATACCTCCAGAAGAAGTTAAAGAAAACAATGGTTGAGTGGGTTCCGCTATTAACCACCAGAAGAAGGGAGATATGGCAGATAAAATGGAGTCACTGACCAAGCCCACTAAACAAAAACTTCAAGTAGGACTGCTGGCATATAAGATTTTACATTCTAAATTTATGCACCTAAGTCTTGCAAATATGTCACTAGCATTAGTTTTGTCCAACAACTTGGAGGTAGACAAAAAGAAAACAAACTGTGAAAGATGTAGCATGACGAAGGCTAAGAGAACTCTGTACCCCAAGAGGATAGATTGCGTAACTAGGGTTTTATAGAGGGTCCACTTAGATTTAGGTGAATCACTGTGCACGCCATATTCAGGTTTCAAATACATAGTAACTTTTACTGATGAATACATTACACTACATAAAGGTTTATCTACTAAGGAACAAATCTGACACATTTTAGGCATTCAAAAACTATCATAAGTATGCAACTGCTTTGCAAAATAAACATATGGCTACTCTCATTACAAACAATGATTCAAAGTATTTAAACTTGAAATTCTCAGCCTATTTAGCACAATATGGCATACTCCACCAGAGAATAGTACCCCGCCATCATGAGCAAAATGGACTCAATGAACAGATGAATTGGGCATCGATTACTATGGTGAGAAGTGCACGAATTGGGAGTGGATTACCCCAGTATCTGTGGAATGACGTGATAAAGATGACAGCCTTCACAATGAATATGTTACCAACCAAAGGTATTTCTAAGTCAACCGTATCATAAGATCTATAGCATCATACTACTACACTATTCAACCAACTTAGAGTTTTTGGGTGCAGATGCTATTATAAAGATGAGAAGCCAGACAAGTTGGCACCTCAAGGATAGGAGACAGTGATGCTGGGATATTATGAGTCTTGGAAAATTTATTAACTGTTGAATACAAAGTTGAAACAGATAGTTATCTGCAGGGATGTAAAGTTGCTAGAAACATGTTTCCCATATGCTAATAAACAACTAAGTTCCAGCCAGAACAAAAGGGTAAGACCACAAGTAGGGCCAATGCCAACAATCCCAAGGTGCAGGATCTCCCACACACAAGTTGTAATTTGTGCTTTATGAAAGAATCTTTAAATGAAATGTTAACTCAGGGGGAGCTGAGTGATAAAGATAGGGATGGCAAGACTGAGGATATCAGAGGAGATATCTGTGAAGAGGGTGGTATTGAGTGAGTAGAAAGCCAGGAAGAAAACTCAGACACATTTCCACGGAAATATATGTGTGGCCCCTCCAATACAAAATTAGGCAAAAGATATCAACCAGGCATTGAATTGACACACAAAGTATATACGGTGACAGAACCAAATTTTTTATGGCCAAATAATAGTTAAATCAGTCTGGGCAGCAAGGAACCTACCCTATGGCCACAATGGGAAGCTACAATGCAGCAATAAATAAAGGCTCTATCTGATAATTTCATTTGGAAAATAGTGGAAAAACCAAATGGAGAACCATTATTGAAACCATTATGGGTTTTCAACATTAAAAGGGACAGCCAGGAAAATATAGCCAAATACCAGGCATGTCTTGTAGCCATGGGAAATCAGCAAAGAGAAAACATAGACTATTTTGGCATAAAGTCTCCAGTATGCTCCCTGATGACAATTCAACTCTGTTATGCCTGGCAGCATCAAGGGATCTGGAGGTCATCCAGCTGGATATTGTTAGAGCATAATTAAATGGGAAACTGGAGTAGGACATTTACATTTACATGCATAAGCTGGAGAGATTCAAGGACTCTGACTTCCCACATAAGGTATGCAAACTCTTGCAATATTTGTATGGGCTAAAGCAGTCTGCTTTATTTTGGCAGTACACTTTTCCTGCACTTCTTGTGGAACTGTAACCTTTCCCAACTAATAATGACCCATGCCTATTTGTCTCTCATGGCTCTTCATGTTTTCTTGCTTTATGTCTATGTGGATGACATGGTTATCATTTCCAATAACGAAGATGTAACACAAAGTCTGATCAACAGTATGAAGAAATGGTTTGCCACCAAGGAGATGAGTTTTCCAGGTAAGTGTTTGAGTTATAGATTAGGAAGGATAGTCAAGGGTCTATTTACTTAACCCAGGAGGAGTGCATCAAGGAGATGCTGAGGTCATATGGCTTAGAAGATGTTAAGTGAACCATGTTCCCCCTCCTTCCTAATTATTTATCAGACTTAGACCATGGCACAAAGTCAACCTCAAGATGAAAAATCAGAGAATACTGGAAAATGACAGAATACCTTCTGTGGATCTCTAGATCAACAAGGTCAGATATTACATTTGCGGTCAACTACCTAGGGGGATTTGCTTCCACTTTATTTCAGTCCCTGTTAAAGTATTTCTGTGACTATAAGCGTTTGATCGAATACTTCATGATGTCTTACACAAAACCACTTATTGGTTATATAGCATTGAACCTCTAAATATATGGAAGCTTCATAATGAGGTATCAATTGGTATCTGAGTTTTTAGATATTAATTACTGACAAATAATTAATTCCGTGATACCTCTAATTATTTTTAATTAGAATCAGAAGGTTAGTACAGTTTAGGACATAAATTTACTGCGATTAGATAAGTGATAGTGACCTGAACGATTAATTACCCTCCGTAATTGGTGTAACATATGAACTCATTATTAATTGGATTCATGACGCTTATATCTTGATAAGATAACAAATAATGTTGTGATCTAAGTAACGCATACTTTGAGTAACTTGTCAAATAACATGCATTGTTTGAAGGCTTACCATATGATTAGCTGGTATTGATTAGGAATCAAACAATTGTACAATCAGCATTTATAGACTTAGTCTGGATCCTGATTTTAGTTGGTAATAAAGTCATATAGTGTAAATTACGAGTACTTTATAAATAATGTTATAATTTCAGTTAACCTTTTATCAAGAACATAGCAAGGCTTCTGGCAAGACGTCATGGTCTACCTCCACAACAGAGAAGAAAAAGAAGTAGAGAGTGCACTTTTCTTCCAGTTCTGAGGGTGCTTATGTTTTTTCTGAGTTCCCAGATGAAACAGAAGAGTCAGGTTTTGAACGAAGTGGAAAGAAAGGCGTGCCCCCTGGACCAGGATGAAGAACTGGACCCAGAAGAGGTGGCTCACGACAGTTCCACTGGAAGATCGTTTTACACATAATGGCCTATCTCAACTGGTTTCCGGATATTGGCTTGGTTTACCACAAAACCCCTTTGGAACTGAAAGCATATGTTATTAATTTTATGTACCTTTCCATGCTCAGAAAGTATTTCCTAAGCTACAACCACACTTGGGGGCTAAACAATGAGCAATATATATATATATATTCACCTCCTTTTCTTCTTTATTATTGACCCATCCTTTAAATACTAAATAAATATTCTGCACATCCTATTTATGTGGTAACATCCTTTAATTTAAGTGATACAGTAAAACACTGATAACACATTGATACAGTATAACCCAAAACCAAGTAAAATACTGGTCTGCAGTTCTAAT
Source organism: Ichthyophonus hoferi (assembly GCA_002751075.1). Classification (NCBI taxonomy): domain Eukaryota; class Ichthyosporea; order Ichthyophonida; family Ichthyophonidae; genus Ichthyophonus; species Ichthyophonus hoferi. The sequence goes on from NAOQ01000020.1 coordinate 95,783, forward strand.
CTCACTGCATGACCCAGATCAAACCAGGTTGGTGGTTCCAATCTTACAAGTTGACCCAGGTCAGGAGGGATTGGTGGTTCCAATACTACAGATTGACTGACTGTCCCTATAATTTGCGATTTACCAGAATAAACTATATACTATTTTATAAGATAATAGTTGAATTTTGACAGCCTCTCTTGAAACCAACAGGTTTCACACAGTACAATTTAAATTCTATAGTACATATATATCTATTTTAAACTGATAATTCTTTATACTTAAAAAAAAAACAATTTACGTTCTCCTCCTTGCCAAGCAGTCGTTCATTTGCAGTAGTCCCATAGCATTGAGCCATACCATGTGACTCCAGTCAGCACCTTTGGGCATATATGGATTGTATTGAAGTTTTTGTTGACATAGTCAAGAACCACTTTTCCCATTGTGACACTCTTGTACAAAACACTTGTGCAGTCCAATATGCTTTGTTCTTGAGCCCAGAATCACTGCCTCACCTATCACTATACTGGCCTTGTTATCACCAGGATCTTGACAGGGAACTGACTTGATTAACCTAGTTTCTTCAGAAAGCCTCCTAGCCATGTCATTTCCTGAGATGCTTCAGTGAGAACTATTGTTGAAGTATATGTGCAACCACTTCATGATGTCTTAGATAGGAGTAAATTACTGGTTAGTTAGCTTTTAACCTCTAATTATTAAGAAGCGTATTATGAGTTTCTTTCAATTGATATCTGAGTTTTTAGATATTATTTAATGATAATTAATTAACTACATGATGTTTCTAATTATATTTAATTAGCATCAGAAGGTTATTACAGTTTGGCACATAAATTTATTGTGATTAGATAAGCAATAGTGATCTGAGCTTAATCATCCTCAGTGATTGGTATCAAATACAAACCTGTCATTAATTAGATTAATGACGATCAATATCAGATCACCTGGTGTTAATTAAAAATTATTACAAGTCATTGCTTCGTTTAAGCTTTTAAAATATTAGCGTGATGATTCTCCCCTTTATTATTTATGCGGCCTCCCTTTTATCTATGCAACATGTATGGATTAGAAAAGTTCCCCAGTATATCCATCAATGATACAACAAAACATTTAACGAAAGCCACTAAATTTTCTATTATCAATGACTTAAAAGATAAGCACATTATATAATTAGCTCATTGGGCAAATGCCTGTGTTATATTTATTGACTAATGAAATACCCTTAGTTAATGATACTATGCTATGGACTATTTACTCAACTAGTTATTTGTACTTATATTTATTACTCGAATCTCAGATAAGTCTATGTATCAGTTGGAATTGTATGTGCGTGTATTGTGTATGTGATCTGATAATCCTACTTCTAACAGAAATCAAACAACTATATAATCAGCATTTACAGACTTAGTTGAGATTCTGATTTTGGATGACCTAAGATAAATAAGACTTTTACTCTTTAAGTAAATCACTTTGTTAAAGCATGAGTAGTATAGAGAAACACCTAGGAGATATTATCTCTCAATATAAGGAACATAAGGCTTCCAGCAGTAAGTCAGAATTGGTCCCTCGTGTAGAGAAAAAGAAGCAGTGTGTGCAATTCTCTAGCAATTCAAAGGGTAAAAATCTGTCACCAGAGGCCCAGAATGTAAACATGGACTCAGGTTTAGAAATGAGTGGAGGAAAGAAACCTTCAACTCTGGATCAAGAAGGAAATTCCAACTATGACCATCCAGATTATGACAGCTATAAACTCAAAGCATGTAAAGTCTGTTTCATGCTTCTTCAAGAGGCACATACTTCACTGATTGTTACTATCAATCCAGAGGTACACTTCAAGGAGTTGGGAGATCCCATAAAATCAGCATCCAAGAATCTCACTAATGCAGGATTGCCTGGTAAGAAGATAATGCTGAAATCCAGATTATCATGGATATAAGCTAAACACCACCTCATCATGTGCATGTGACCTCAGTGTGGAGCTTTGTCATATCACTCCAGTAGTCCAACTGGGTATGGCAGACCTGGGCGCATGCACCACATTACCCACAAAATGAGACCAAGTCCTTCTGCATATTCCATCCTGTCACATGGCTTGAGTGTCTCTTTATCTTCAAATGGTACAGTTGCCCTTATAAGTGTCATTATTGGTCCTTTGGAAAGATCCCCCTCTGGTCCCCCACCAACCCAAAGTTGTCAACCATGGTAGCATACCAAGTCATGGAACTCTGATAATGGCCATAGAGGTACTTGTACAGTTTCATGACATAACTGGGAAAATCAGAGTTCACAAAACTGGATGGCTGGTAACAATATGTTAGTTCCTCCAATAAACCATTAAGGAAATCCTGGGTGGCGTCAGCCTGTAGGAGAACCAATCCCAAACTGGTGGTAAATGCTAGAATGACATGAATGTTGGTCCTAGTAACAACCAGGCTGCTAATTATGGCATATAGATCTTTATGTTCAGTATTACCACTTGCAACCAATTGGGCCTTATAAATAGCAGGACAAGCATCCGTTTTAGGCTTGAACGTGAGCACCCATTTCATGCACACTGGTCATAGGCCTTTAAAGCAGGGCTTAAGAACATAAACGTTTTGATAAGTCAAACCCTCTAATTCACTCCACATTACTGCCTCCCAGAAATGCCAATCAATAGCGTGCATAGCGTCTGTTATGGAATGGGGCACCAAGACTAGAGAACTGCCATCTGAGGAATCAATGCATACCTGCAGTGACATTGCAGCACTTGTTAAGCACGTCTGTCATACAGTAACCAAACATGGGTACAATGGAGCATTGGGGCTAGTAGAGCCAGTAGGATGTGTGACCAACCTATAAGGATCTGGAATGAATTGGCCAATACACTTAACTTCACCAATCAAAAAATCCCCATCATCATGCACCATCAGGGAAGGCAGGGGCTGGAAACATTGTCAAAACCTTCAGTGAAATTCACATCCATGACCTCGGTCTCTGGAGGGGCACTCTGACGTTTAGGGTCACATTCAATAAGTGAAACATCAGGTGCCATCATTGAGCTGTAAAATGATGGGAAATACTGTGACACCCTTTTGGAAAGGCCCTCCAAATCAGGTTCTGTACAAACTGAGGTTTTGAGATCAGGTTTCATGGACTCATCCTCACTCATGGGGACTGAGTCACAACAAATTCCCAATACATGAGGGGGAAAAGATGTTGAAGACTGATGAATGTTATGGCAATCCATAATTGACATGCCCTTCATGGGGATCATCTCAGAGGAGTGCTCTAGAGACATAGAAATTTGAACCAGAGCTGGGTATGATGTAGAAGTAGATGCCAAAAGTGTAGATGCCAAAGTTGTAGATGTGGTTGAAACCAGTACTGGTACAGGTAAAGCAGGTGCCTTTGCTACTGAGGCTGGGATCACCTGATGAGCAACACATCTTGTGGAATAATGAAGGAAAGCTAAAACAGGTGGTACCAAAGGAGCCTGGTATAAGTGGTGGTGGTAAGAAGCATCCAATATAGCCTCACCCACCAGCTTACCCACATTGCTGGCATATGCAGCCTCTTTTGATAAATCTCTGTCCTTCTGCAGGTGACCTGGTACTTCTACCAGTAGTCCCTTAAAATTAGAGGCATTAGACTGGACAAACACACCCACCTCAATTAACATCGTAATGGCCAAAAGCTGTTTCTGCCATGTATCACTGGACCTACCAGACACGGTTGTCAAGTGGACAGATGAGACCCCATAATTCCAAGTGTCTACATCAGAAAACATTGATCTGATCATCATAGAGCGTTGTGACAATAGAAAAAATACTTTTGAAGAACATCAAAGAGTGGACATCATACACCACATAATGAAGAGATGAAAGTAATACGTAAGGTCATCTTTTATAATTCTATCTTATGGACCTCAATACTAGGATAAAAATGAACAAAGAAAGGCTTCCCTAGAATTTGATACAACACAATATTCTCTGGATACACCACTACATAACTTTCCAACTTATCAAACAAGGCCATC